>JANVCC010000079.1:708951-750154 GCA_025345505.1 Todiramphus chloris collaris
GGGCAGGCAGCCCGACCCCAGGAGCCCCCGTTCCAGCACCCGCCCCGTGCGCTCCGCAGGCGGCTGCCCGTCTCCACCAAGCCGATTGAGGACGACATCGATGTGGCCAACGAGCGGCACCGTGTCCTGCGCGGCGATGCTGACAACGACATGCTGAAGATCGAAAACCTCACCAAGGTGCAGCAGGGGGTGGCAGCAGTGGGGGGGGTGCTCCAGGGAGATGCCTTGGAGCCGTCCCAGCAGAGGGCCCCGAGTCAGAGCTGGGGGCCCAGGTGCCTCCTGACGGCTGAGCCCCTGGCCCCCGCCCCCCCAGGTGTACAAGTCCCGCAAGATCGGGCGCATCCTGGCCGTGGACAGGCTGTGTGTGGGTGTGCGGCCCGGGGAGTGCTTCGGGCTGTTGGGCGTCAATGGCGCGGGCAAGACGACCACCTTCAAGATGCTGACGGGGGATGAGAGCACCACGGGCGGAGAGGCCTTCGTTAATGGGCACAGGTCAGGGGGCAAGGGCTTGGTGGGAGGTGGGGGGTGCCCACCATCCTGAGCGTGGGAAGGGGTCCACTTGGGAGGCTCCCAGGATGAAGCCACGTGTGTCTGCCCACGTGGCTCTGTGAGACTCTGCAGCCCTGTGTCCTGCTGGCCTGACCATCATCTGGGGGGTGGTGAGTGGCACCAGCTCTTGGCCAAGGCTGCCTCTTGTGGGTTAGCTGGTAGAAGGTGCTCCAGTACAAAGGTGTGTGAAAGAGGGGTGAGCAATGGGGTGCTCCTAAAAACAATTCTTCTCCCATGGCCCCTCCATCCTCTCCCACAGCATCCTAAAGGAGCTCCTGCAGGTTCAGCAGAGCTTGGGCTACTGCCCCCAGTTCGACGCGCTCTTTGATGAGCTGACGGCCCAGGAGCACCTGGAGCTCTACACCCGGCTGCGTGGCATCCCCTGGAAGGACGAGGAGCGGGTAGGGCTCTGGGCGGGCGATGGCCAGCAGCCGTGGGCTGGAGCTGTGCCACAGGAATGGCATCTTGCTGGGCACCAGTGGGCACTTGAGCCAGTGCTGCTACTCACGCAGTGCCACCCCAGTGGTACACCCACACAGGGCGCTGGGGCTGGGCACACATGCTCACCAGCAACCACCAACACTCATGGCCATGCTGAGGGCTGCTGTGGGGCTGCCCTGACTGGCACACCAGTTGTGATCCCCTTGGCAACTGGCCTGTGCTGCAGAGCCCAACCGCTTGCCCACTGCTCTGCCATCCCTACATGGCCTTCTCAGGGTGACAGCAGCCTCCCCCACCCCCTTGCAGGTGGTCAAGTGGGCACTGAAGAAGCTGGAGCTAACCAAATACGCTGACAAGCCTGCCAGCACCTACAGTGGGGGCAACAAGAGGAAGCTGTCCACAGCTATCGCGCTGATTGGATATCCGGCTTTTATCTTCCTGGTGCGTCTCACGCTCCAGAACCCTACTTGTGGGGTCCTTCTCCCACCCCAGTGTCCCTGGCACTGGGCTAGAGCGGAGAAATCACCCTGAGTGGGAGCTGCCTGCCTCCTGCTCCTCCACGAGTGTCCTGAGCCAGGCACAGAACAGGAGGGGTTGGCAGGGTCCCGTTGCGGGCTGGCATGTCTAAGAGTGCCATCCATCCCACAGGATGAGCCCACCACAGGGATGGACCCCAAGGCACGGCGCTTCCTCTGGAACCTCATCTTGGATGTCATCAAAACGGGTCGCTCCGTGGTACTCACATCCCACAGGTCCGGGTGGTCTTCTGGCTATGCCTTTGGGCACCTGGGGGGGCTGGGTGGGTGGGAGGGGGATCCCCAGGGGATGACAATCAGCAGGGCCACGGGGAACAGTGCTGAATTCAGCAAGGGCACAGAAGACATCCTCTGTTGTCTTCTCCTATCCCTGGCGGTGGGGCCACAGCACCTGAGCGATGGCCTGGGGAGCTCAGCTCCCAGCCTGTCGCAGCCACGACCCCTGGCACTGTGCCCGCTGTGCCAGCCTGCTGAAGCTGGCCCTGTCTCCCCAGCATGGAGGAGTGCGAGGCTCTCTGCACCCGCCTGGCCATCATGGTGAACGGGCGGCTGAAGTGTCTCGGCAGCATTCAGCACCTGAAGAACCGGTAAGAGCCTGGTGGGGATACAGCCCCCGCCGCGTGCTGCAGGGTGGGAGGGGTCAGGGTGGCAATGTGGCACCCACAGCAAGATGGTGGCAGCATCCCCCACCCTTTGTCTGGTGCTGCTTTGGAGGGTGGGCAGGGGATGGGCTCGCTCGACTGTCCCGGCACCATCCTGGGGGGTGCAGGGGGTGCAGCGGCTGCCGTGGAGCATCAGGCTCAGCGGGGTCCTCGCTGCAGAGGTGCGGGCGGAGGGGCTGGGTCTGCACAGGGTCCCTTGTCCCCGTGCAGGTTTGGCGATGGCTACATGATCACCGTGCGCACCAAGTCCAGCCTCAACGTCAAAGAGGTGGTGAGATTCTTCAACCGCAACTTCCCCGAGGCTGTCCTCAAGGTGAGCTCCCCGTGACCCTGGTGCTGGCCCCTGCCCCTGCCTCCCAACGCAAGTGACCTTCATCCCCCAAGGGATGGGGGATGAAGTCTGTGGGACTCCCTGCAGGGCGACTGGAGGAGGCCTGGGAGTGAGGGCTTGAGTGTCATCTCTGTGTCTCCTGCAGGAGCGGCACCACACCAAGGCCCAGTACCAGCTGAAGTCGGACCAGATCTCACTGGCACAGGTCTTCAGCAAGATGGAGCAGGTGGTGGACGTGCTGGGCATTGAAGACTACTCTGTCAGCCAGACCACACTGGACAATGTGAGAGCAGGGTGGTATGGGCGGCTGGATGCTTGTACCTAGAGAGAGTGGCTGTGCCCAGGAGTGGTGGCCTTGCCAAAGTGCCTGGCAGAAACTACCTTTGGGATGGGAGGTGGAGTTAAGTAGGGAGCATGGCAGTGGCCGCAGCCTAGTGGGATGCGCCAGGGCCCATCTCCCATGCCACGGAGGGCAGGCGAGGATGGTCAGGGTGTGGAGGTGATCACAGGGGTTTCTCACAGCCTCCTCCCCCCCCAGGTGTTTGTGAATTTTGCCAAGAAGCAAAGTGACAACCTGGAGCAGCAGGAGACAAGCCCCAGCTGCACCCTGCAGTCACCCCTGGAGCGTGTGCTGAGCCTGCTGCGCCCCCGGCCTGCCCCCACCGAGCTGCGTGCCCTTGTGGTGGAGGAGCAGGAGGACCTGGAGACCGACGATGAAGGCCTCATCAGCTTCGAGGAGGAGAGGGTGAGGTGGTGTCCCCAGATCGTGGTGGCCCAGGTCCCAGCTGCATCCCTGCCATGGGTCACCAAGGCTGAGTGCCATGGCACAGGGGCTCATCCCGGGCAAGGGATGTGGTGGGGCCAGGGATGGAGCACAGAGGCTCTCTGGGAAGGGCAGCCGCTCCCCGCCCAGTTGAATCCTGGCCCCAGAAGCAGTGGGTGAGCTGGACAGAGCGGGCAGCCCCTGCCTGGCCCAGCCCCCAAGCCCTGCCCATCTCTGTTCCCACAGGCTCAGCTCTCATTCAACACGGACACGCTGTGCTGAGGCACCGGGGACCGCCACGTCACCCAGCTCTGAAGCCACCGAACCCTTTTGGTCTCCCCCCTCCCTCGCCCCATCGAGCGGAGCTGCCATGGTTGGAGGCATGGTCGGCGTGGTGCTGGAGAGGACACGGCGCATACAGGACCAGCCTGCCTGGACCTTTTGAGCCACCACTTGTGGGGTGGCCTTTGTGCCCTTCAGCTCTGGGGCAGTGTCACTGTGTGGTGCTGGTGGCCGCTGTCCTCGGCGGGCTCGCCCAGCTGGCACCTGCCCTGGACAGAGACTGCAAAGAGCAGGGCAGGGCTTGGTGCCAGTGCTGTAGCCCCACGGGCTTTGTGCTGGGGACGGGGCCTCTGAGCGGTGCCTTTGGTTGAACACCCACGTTGTGCCCACCCCAAGGACCCTCGGCTGGGAGGACACTCACCCTCCTGCCTGGCACGGCCACCACCGCAGGCCTGGCCTGGGCAGGCCAGAGGAAGGACAGATGCTTTGGCCTTGTTTCCATCGCCCCTGACTTGGCGCTTCCCTTGGCATTGCAATGGCCGGGGTCTGGCGACGCAGGGGCAGGAGCTTCACCCACGATTGATTTCTGTCACTGCTGTGATGGCACTGGTGACCTCTAGCCCCCCCAGCTGCCAGCTGAGGGGTCTGACCGGCCCTGCCACACGTGAGCTGGGCGCTGGCAGTATCCCAGGGGCTGGGCAGTGGTGCACCGGCAGAGGGGCATGTGGTGGGGGCAGAGGGTATTTCACAGGGTATTTCACACGCTGGCACCAGCTGTTTCTCCCCTCTGCCCCCAACCACGTCCCTCCTCCCAGAGCCCTTCACCCTGCCTCCTCCCTGCCCTCACTTCCCTGCCACAGGGCATCGCTGCGGCGGTGCCAACTTTCTGCTGTGTCCCCCTCTGGCTCTCATTGCCCAGTGCCCAGCCCTATACAGGAGCCACCTGCACTGGTTCCTCGCTCTTGGGTGGTACTGGGAGAGTGCCTAGATGGCTTTTGAAGCTGGGAGTGGAGTGGCCTTGAGGTAGGAGGCCAGGACATGCTGGTGGCTGCTCCTGGCATGGTGGGGAGGGCAGTGGGCAGCCCTCGGGCCAGCAGTGCCCCTCCTTTCTGCAGAGGGTCCTGCTGCCTTGTTACCCCCGGGGCCGTGCCCACAGCTCTTCAGCGACCCACAGCCATGCCTAGAGCCCAGGTGACACAGGGCTTGTGGCACTGACCCCCAGCCACCCCCCTCTGGGTACCCCAGGCTTCTGCAGCACCCCGGGGGAGCCGTGCACGGTCCCTCCTCCCCAGGGAGCAGCCGGGCCCGTGCTCCTGCCTGTGCCCCACTGCCCTGTCTGCCCCACTGCCCTGTCTGCCTCCCTGGCACAGACGTGGTCGGAGGCCCTGGGCTGGCTCCTGCCAGGGCCTGGGCAGCACTGGGCACCCCAGCTTCACCGCAGGGGGAGGCAGAGTGGGGTCAGCCCACATGCAGGTGGCAGTTGTCCCCGTGCTGTCCCTGTGCCCTGTGTCTCGCCGCTCCCGTATGCCACCCGCTCTAGATTGTGATACAATATACAGTATTTTCAATAGGGGGAAACGGGGGGGAGATGAGCTCTATTTTCAGATTTTTCAGACCATATTTTTTTTAACGGCATACTGGAATCTGGCTGGTCCTGGGATGGATGGCACAGGTGGGCAGCCCCCACTTGGCTGCCCCCTGTTCCATTGGTGGGCACATTCTGCCTTCCCAGGAGGGTGCCTGGGACCAAGCCAGCTTGAGGATAGCCCTTTGGGTCCCCAGCTGTGACCTCAGTGGTGGCACCTTTGGAGCACCTCAAGGTGGGCACAGTGCCCTCCTCTGCTCTTACCAGGGCTCTGTCTTCACCCCACACTTGCCCCACTGCCCTGCTGCTCTGTGAGGGCACTGGCACCCCCAGCCCGCCCGCCTGCAGAGCTGCCTCACCCACTGCCATGGCCCCATCCCTCTGCCCCCGGGCCTTTCATTGGAGACGGAGATACTTTAGTGCCCGCACAGCCTGGGTGCCACGGTGGCCTCTGTGCCCTGGGCTTGGGGCTGCCCAGGTACGAACCCCACTGGAGCATCCCGAGGGTGGCAGTGGGGGTGGGGAGGGCATTGCCCCGGGCAGGGGTGCCCGCTGCCCTAACACTGTTTGCTTCGTTGAGTACGGCCCCGCTTCCCGCCTCTCCTCCCTCAGCACATCCCTGGGCACCAGCCATGGGCACGGTGCTGGGGCCATGCACGGCCCCGGGCATGGGGCACCCCCGGGGCAGGGACGCCTTGGAGGAGCCTGTACATTGCTAGCAAAAGAAACAAGAAAAAAAAAGAGGAAATGTGAAAATAATGATTGTTTTAAATAAAAAATAATAATTGGAGCCAGTGAGGCTGCATGGCTGCTGGTGGGCATGAGTGCCAGGGCTGAGTGCCCCCGGAGGCACCGGGCTGAGGAGGGGGTGCACAGTGCCCAGGGGTGGGCAGCTGCAGGAGCCCGCTCTGGACAAAGGGAGCTGGGCTGTACCTGGCACCCGGCATCCTCGGTGAGGGCTGGGACAGGCAGGGGCACGGGCAGGGTGCCCAGGCAGCTGGCAATGCTGTGGGCCGCCCGTGCTGGACTGGCGCTGGCAGCAGCAGCGGTGGCCCCACGGCAGGGCGTCCCCAGCTGTGCCTGGGGCGAGGCGGGGGTGGCAGTGGGTGCACCCCAGGGAGGAATGTGGGCTGGCAGGGGCGGCGGCTCCAGCGCAGGCACTCGGGGCACAGCCACCGCGCCTCGGCAGCCACAGCTCAGCATGGCCGAGAAACCCCAGATCCAGCTCTTCGTCAAGGTGAGGAGGGGCCACGGGGGGCTGGGGTGCCCCAGGCCGGTGAGCAGCTCTGGCTGGCACCCTTGGCATTGCTGGGGTGGCCCGGCCAGCCCTGCCCACTACAGTGCCCAGACCTGGGGCCCTGGGCTGGCAATGGGCGCTCGAGGTTCTTCTCCCAGGCACATCGCGCTGCTGCCTGCCCCACGGGCACAGAGGCTGCAGCTGCTGAGCATGGGCTGTGGGGCTAGGGGTGCCCACCCAAACCAGGGCCCCTGCTCAGCAGCCACCACTGCACCTGCGCCACCTGCACCCACCAGGCCCTGCCCGGCCACCTCCTGGCTGGGGGTAATGGGGACACAAGCGTTGCCATTGCCTCCCCCGGGCACGGCCCCCGCCTTGCTGGGCTGCTCCCTGCCACAGCCGCCCCCAAGCCCCGACCCCCTGGCACGGTGGAGCTGGGGCACCCTGGTCACCCAGGGTTGCCAGGGCCAGCACCCGCTGTGCCACACAGACTGCTCTGGGGTGGGGCAGTGAGGCCCCAGGAGCAGGCTGGGGCTGGGGGCTGGCACCCTGCCTGGCACAGGCTGCCAGCACTGCTTGCTGGCCTGTGGCTGGATGGGGGAGGGGGGGAAGGGCATCAGCCCTGCCCCCTGCACCCAGCGGGACTGTCAGGCTGGAGCTGCCCCCGCTGCAGCCCTTCAGGGGCAGAGGGGTATCTGAGCTCTCCTTCTGCCCCTAGGCAAGTGAGGATGGGGAGAGCGTGGGCCACTGCCCCTTCTGCCAGCGGCTCTTCATGGTGCTGCTGCTCAAAGGGGTGCCCTTCACCCTCACCACTGTAGACATGAAGAGGTGAGTTGTGCCCCCTGACAGGGGCTGCCAGCCCTGGGTCCAGGGCCACGGGTAGCGTGGGACTGCCTCGCCCTGGGCACACAGCCTGGGGGCACCACCTCATGCACTTGCACAGCACACCTGCACACACATGCCCAGGGCACTGCTGAGCCCTGGGCACCACCGGGCATCAGTGTCTGTCCCCATGTCCTGCAGAGCTCTGGACGTGCTGAAGGATTTTGCGCCAGGTGCCCAGCTGCCTGTTCTGCTCTACGATGGTGAGCCCAAGACTGACACCGTCACCATCGAGGACTTCCTGGAGGACAAGCTGGGCCCCCCCATGTCAGTGGCTGGCACTGCCCTGAGAGGGGGCAAAGGGATTGAAGAGGGGCGGGACAGGCTGGGGCAGGTTGGGCAGCCCCTGCCTCCTTCCTCAGCTCTGCCCCTGTCCTAGCAGGTTCCCCAGCCTGGTCCCGCAGTACAGGGAGTCCAGCCTGGCCGGGAATGACATCTTCCACAAGTTCTCCACCTTCATCAAGAACCCAGTGCCTGCCCAGGATGAGGGTGAGGATCTGGGTGGGGGGAGACCCTGGGCAAACCCCAGCTCAAAGCCCCACCACGTCACCCTGAGCCTTTCCAGCCCTCCCCTGCTCCCAGGCCACCTCTGGACCTCTCCAGGCACTGCTCCTGCCCCCGCAGCTCAGGTGGCTATGCCAGGGCTCTCTGGGAGGGCAGGGGCAGGAGCCCACCCGGGCAAGGTGGGAATTGCCCAGGCAGTGGTGCCTGGGCACAGGGCCGGGCGAGCAGGAGGCCACAGCAGAGCTGGGGGGCCGGGTACCTGCAGCGGGGCTGTGCCCTGACCCGGTGCTGCTGCCACCCCCCCAGCTCTGCAGCGGAGCCTGCTGCGGGCACTGCTGAAGCTGGACGAGTACCTGAATGCCCCCCTGGAGCACGAGCTGGCCCAGGACCCCCACCTCCGGACCTCCCGCCGCCGCTTCCTCGACGGGGACCAGCTGACGTTAGCCGACTGCAACCTGCTGCCCAAGCTGAACATTGTTCAGGTAGACTGGGCACTGCCATGCCCTGGCTCTTGCCCTGGCTTCCTAGAGCCCTGTGCTCTCACCTCCCCCGGGGTGCCAGTAGCAACCCCCTGCCCCTTTCCCAGCCTCCGTAGCTCCCCAGTGCTCCCTGGTACCCCCCTCCCCATCATCCCCGCCCCACGGGATGCCTTCCCCTGAACCTCACTCCCCTCTGCATTCCCTGCCAGGTACCACCCCTCATTTCAGTGCAGTGCCAGAGATGTCCCGTGGCCCCCTGCCACCGTTCCTGGCTGTCTACTGCCCAGGAACACCAGTGCCAGCCCCAGGGCTGCCCTTGGCACACAACACAGGCACAGTGCTGGGCAGGGGCTGACACTGTCTCTGCCGCAGGTCGTGTGCCAGCATTATCGGCGCTTCGGGATCCCCAGGGACCTGCGGGGCGTGTGGCGCTACCTCAGCAGCGCCAGCGAGACCAAGGAGTTCAAATACACCTGCCCCAGCAGCGAGGAGATCCTGCGAGCCTATCGCTCCGTGCTCCGCTCGTCGCAGTGAGCTGGGCACGCGCCCAGGTGAGCGCGGGGCCAGGGGCAGGCAGCAGCCTGGCACCCGCCCCAGTCCCGCTGCCACCACCGCAGTCCTGCCAGCACGCGCTCGGGAGGGCAGAGCAGCAGCTGTGCCCCTGGCACCCAAATTTCCCCCACTGGCACCCCTGCCTGAGGTGCCAACAGCAATCTGTGTCACATCGAGCCCAAAAACGTGTTCCCACCTCCTGTGCCACTCAGACCCCTCCCCACCTGCCCTGCAGTCCCTCAAGCATCAGGGTGGGTGTGAGGCGGCCACAGCCACGGGCACCATCCGTACCACAGCTGGGCATGCTGAGGGCAGGAGCTGGGGGGAAGCTGCCTGGAGCAGAGGGCTGCGGGACGCACAGGGCAGCACACTGCCACGGGCATCCCCGCAGCCTACCTCAGAAGCACCCTGTGCCACACGCCTGACGAGTGACCCAAGGCAGGGCTGTGCCAGGGCAGTGGGTACTGCAGGATGTCCCCGAGGAGCCACACCGGGTGAGGGGAACTGGCACAGCCACAGCAGAGCCCTGGGAACGGAGCCAAGGGTGTGGTGTAGGTGGGGGACACGGCCTGGCCCCCATGCCCCTGGGTGAGGGCAGCAGAGGTGGTCTGTCCCGCCCAGAACCTGACCTTCGGAGCACCTTGGGGAGCAGGACGGGGCTGGAGCGGGGTGCAGCCCAGACACATTACCAGCGCTCCTGGAAATCAATAAAGGCTTTGCAAGCGAAACGGGCTTGAGTCTGGACTGAGCAGCACCAGCAGCTCTCCTCCCTCGCAGGGCTTCACACAGCCTCCCAGTTCCCTCCCAGGACCTGGCAAGGGTTGAGCCCATTCTCCCAGCTCTCCAGGGGGCTGGGAAGGCTCTACCCCCTCACCCCCCAACCCACTGTCACAAAGCTGGTGGGAAAGTAAACTCCTCTGAACCTTTGACCCAGGGTCAGTTGAAACTCGCCAGATGGTTCCTGAGCAAGGGAAAGGCAGAATGGACCGACACATCCACGATGTCCCCTGGTCCCCAGAGACCAGCCGGCTAAAACCACGTTTACTGGCAGTAAGTTAAGCACAGGCCTTCTTTTTGATACACAGTGATATAAATACCTTAAAAAAGTTCTTTAAAAACCCCACCAATGCGTGGCAAGAGAGGCAGAGAGGTGGCCCCTGCCAGGAGGGAACTGCTGCAGCGAGAAAAGACACCTCTTGTGTCATCTCTGCCCTGCCTGCCCCACCAAAGGCCCTGCCACCGTACCAGCTGAGGATGTGCTGCTGGCTCTGGCCTGCCAGGCGCTGGCTCCAGCCCCCTGGATCCTGCTTGCCCTGCCTGCCTTCCCAGGCACAGGGCGCTCAGCAGGCCCAGGGTGCAGTGAAACCTCCTCCACCAGCCACACAAGAGGTTGATGAGGATCCAGCAGGGCTGTCAGTGGAGGATGGGACAGCACAGGTCAGTAGTCCTCAAAATCCACTCCAGACGATGCCTTCTTGCTAGGAGGAGATGGAGGAAGCATCACAGTTCAAAGCCTCACTCCCTGCTCCTGTGAAGCTACAGAGCAGAGTCCACTGGATCTGTGCAGCCCAGTCCCTGCACTAGGCCTGGGAGCAAAACGTACCTTTTGAAGCCAGGGTTAATTAGGGATTCTCCCGGTATCTTCCTCTTGGCTGGCACAGCTGAGCCAGCACCCCTGTTCTTCCTGGGGCTGGGGTCTGCCTCCATCAGGGACAGGCAGGACAGGAATTGCAAAAGGGCAGATCCTTGTGAGTCCCTCTGTGCCCAGAGTACGGCTCCAGCAGCCCAGCCTTCCAGCACCCGAGGTGTGTGAGAAAGGGCCAAGCCCGGCCTCCTCTCCCAAAGGAGCAGACAGCCGAGGACCTGTCATGGCCACCAGGCTGGAAGAGCAGTGTAGCCTGACCTCCTGGAGGCTAGTGAGCAACCTGCCTGGCGAAGCCTGGCATCTGACCTGAGCACAGTGCATCCCAGATACCCCAAGAGCCCCCACGCTGAGCCCTGGCCCTTCCGTGCTGGGAGGGGCACCAGAACGGCGGGGAGGCTGACAGCAGCTACAGCCGAGGGGACTCGAGGGTGTCCTGGGGGAGAGAAGGCAAACAAGCAATGGCACCAGGGGAGGTACCCTTGGGAATTGCCTACCTGGCAGGAAATGCTGCTGGCTCCGGGCAGCGTTCTTCTCTGGGCTACAGGAAGACACCAGTGTTTCCATCTCTGTTGAGACAGGAACCAGGGCTTGTGACAACACAGTCCAAAGGAGCACATAGCACCCCAAGCCTCCCCTGCAAGCTCCCTCCCTTTCACAGTCAAACTGAGCCCCGTGCTCCTCCCAGCACTCCCACCTAAGCTGCTGCCACCCCAAGATCCTCCCAGACCCCCTGTAAGGCAGCTCCCCGCAGCAACGATGGTGTGGTGCTGGCCATGGGGACAGCACCACAGGACAGTGCGTCCCCTGATCACACACAGGATGTCTGCGGCCCGAGGTGACTGTGTACAGACTTTGGCCAGCCCAAACAGCAAAAAGAAGGCAGCACCTCTGCTGCCCATCCCCGTCCACCCGGGATAAGGAGACCACCAAGGGTGAGCCCAGGGAGGCCTGCTCCTGCTGCTGGCTGAGCTGGATCAGCTGCGGCACCTCTGGGTGGCATGGGTGATGCCATGAGGGTGGTGGGGAGCCGAGAGCCGTCTGCCCCCTCCCTCGCCCTTTCGCACCCTTGCACAGACCTTCCAGGCGTCTCTCCAGGCTCTCGATGCGTCCCGCCATGCCGAACACCAGCTCCTGGAGCCGGCTCCTCGCCTCGGCAGCGGGCACCTTGAGGAGCTCCAGGGCCGAGCACCGGGCCTCCTCCCGCGGCTGCAGCGTGGCCTTCCCGTCCTCCAGGCTCAGCGCGGCGGCCCCCCGGCCCAGGGCCTCCCTGCAGGGGCCAGGCTGGGTGAGGGCGGCCCTCGGCCGACGGCCCGCTCAGCGCGGCTGCGACACCCACCTCAGCCTCCTGCCGTGCTCCTCGGGCGGGCACTGCTGCGGAGCACACGGGGCGAGTCCCGACACCGCCTGGACAGGGCCGGGCCCGCACCTTTCCCCCGGCCCGGCCCGGCCCGGCCGCCCCTCGCCCTGCCCCGGTACGTACGCAGCCGAGCGGCGGGAGGGCACCGGTCTCCCCGGCCCAGAGCTCCAGCGCGTCCGTGACACTGCGGGAGGCAGCAGCTCAGGCTGTGCCGGGACGCCCCGGCCCCGGCCCCGGCCCCGGCCCCGGCCCCGGCCCCGGCCCCGGCCCCGCACGCACCAGACGGTGCCGCCGGGGCGGCAGCAGCAGAGGAAGCGGCGCGGCCCGTCCCGCAGCAGGTAGAACCGCTCCGCCGGCTCCTCCATGGCCCCAGCGCCGGAAGGGGCGGGCACGGCCCCGGCCCCGGCCCCGGCCCCTCCCCGGCACTGGGGCCGCCAGCGCGGCCATGGTCAACCTGGGGCTGCGGCGGGTGGAGGACAGCGTGGCTGCCAAGCACCCGGTGCGCTGGGCCGGGGCCGGGGCTGGGGCTGGGGCTGGGGCTGGAGGGGGGCACTGGGGGGCCGGGGGGCCGGGGCCAGGGCGGGCACTGAGGGGCACCGGGGGGCACTGGGGGGCCGGGGGCAGGGCGGGCAGCGGGGCCGTGTCCGGCGCCCCGCGCTGAGTGTGTCCCCGCAGGCGCTGCAGCAGTACGCGGCCTGCCAGTCCCACGCCTTCATGAAGGGGATCGGCACCTTCCTGGCAGGTACGGCCCGGCCCGGCCCGGGCCCCCAGCTCGGCCCAGCCGCTCCCTGGGCGCTGCGAGCAGCGGGCGGCCCGGGCGGTAACGGCGGCCGTGCCCCCGATTTCGGCAGGCAGCGGAGCCGCCTTCGCCGTGCAGAAGCTGCTGAACACGAAGCTGCCGTACAGCCTGCAGTGGAGCTTGCTGCTGGCGGCGGGTGAGGGCCCGGCCCGCGGCTGCTGCTGGGAGCGGGGTGGCAGCAGCCCTGGGGGCTGTGCCCTGGGGGCTGTGCCCTGGCTCCTGCCCCAGTCCCGCTCCCCACGCCCTGGGCAGCTCAGAACCTGGCAGGTGCCCTCCCTGCCGCTGCCCTCTGCATATGCCCTGGCTGCCGGCGCTCCCTGGAGCACTTTGTCCCTTCAGCCGCAGGGTCCGTTGCCAGCTACGTGGTGACCAGAGCAGAGACGCAGAAATGCTCCGACTTCTGGATTTACCTGGAGACAGGCAAGTCCCCGCAGGAGCTCGCTGTGGCTGGTAGGGTGTCTCAGCCCACAGGTACGTTCACAGCTCTCCTTGCCACTTTCCCTGGGCTTGTCCCCGTTTCTTTCCCACTGTTCCCAGTAATTGGCTATTCCTGCCTCATAGTTAAGCTGGTGACTGTGTTGTTGCCTAGATCCCTGTATAAGTCCCACTCTAGCACCCCAGATCCAAGGGATGGGATCAAGTGCTTGGGGTGGCAGCAGCGCTAAGGCAGCTGAGCACCCTGCCTGGTCTCATGGCTCCTGTGTCCCTCTGTGCTCCAGGCCCATCGCCTGCAGTGCAGGTGCCCGAGTGGAACTGGCAGTGTGACTGATGCCCGCTGCCCTGCCCACTTTGTCTATTCACAAGAGCCAGTGTGAAGTTGTTTGCTGAAAGAAGAAGAAGAGGGTAGGGGATGGAGGGAGGCAGGAAACCCCTCTGCACCTCGGTTGCTTTGTAGAGTGGGCAGAGCTGGAAGGGCATCAGGCCAGCTGGGTGGTTCCCACAGATGCTTGCTTCTTTCTCCCACTAGTATCTTGAACTCCCAAAGCTAGGCCTGGTGGAAGAGGCTTTAAATGCTTCATCAGGGCTCTGTGGTTCTCTGCCTGCCCCTGGCAAACATGCCAGGATAGTCAGGGGACCAGGGAGCTTGTTCTTTCTGTTGCAGAAAATCTGCTCAGCCCAGAGGACAGAGACAGGGCAGCAGTAAAGGTGAGGAAGAACAAGTACGGTGACATTGTGGAGTAGCCAGCAGAGCACCACTCACTGTGCCCATGTCCTGCTTCCCCCCTCCCTGCCTGCCAGCCTGCCTGTGAGACTGGTGGGCTCTCTGGCTGCTGGGATGGGCCAGTCCTGCAGTCAGAGTGTGGTGGAGACACTCCAGGGTTCCTCTGAACATTGCACGTGGAGGGTGCAATAAAAGTCAAGAGCTGAAAGCGCTTGTTTTGGACAAAGTGAAGGCTGGCAGTGGGATGGGAAGAGCTGGTGGTGAATGTCACCCTGAGGCAGTCCCTGCCCTAAGTGTTGGAGCAGAACTCTGGTCCCTCGGAGACCCTGGCACCTGCCCTCTGCAGCACGGGGCTCTGAGGTGGCTGCAGGCTCGGACAGATCTGAGCTAAGCCGTGAGGGGCAGAGCTGTTGCCATGTGCTGTTTCTGCAGCCAAGTCACAGTGTCCCTGCTCCTGTAGCAGCAAGGCTTTTCTCCCCTGCCTGAATGGAGCAGAGCTGAGCCTGCAGCCACATTGGCTCTGTGTTCTCTGCCTCTGCAGGGAGGGTGTCCCCTGCCCAGAGACCCCCGCCTGGTGCCTGCCCTGCTCTTGGGGCATGGCACCTGAGCACTCTCCATCCGGATCTGGAGCCAGCTGGCAGGGCAGTGGTGCTGCCTCAAATCCCACACACCCAGAGTGGCACATGGCAAAATTAAGAAGCCTCTTTTGCTTCATTTTTGGCTAGTTACAAAGTCATGACTAGGGCAAACCAGCTGCTCTTGGTGGATGTGCAGCTCTGATTCAGCTGCAGCTGAATTTCTTAGAAGGGAAAACCCAGCCTGAGTTCTGGGAGGTTGCTGGTTTCTTAGAGCAGAGCAGAGCAGCGGTGGGGGTTTTCTGGACTGGTAGAGGATATGAAGCCATGCTGGTGTCTCAGCACTGAGCAGGGATTGAGACCTTCAGGCAGAGCCTGGCCTGAGGCTGCGTCTGAGCAGACACCAGAAGCGGCTCTACCCCTGCGAGACAGCCAGGCTTGACCAACCTGTGGCTGATCAAAATCCACAGAGCCACAGAAGTGGTTACAAAGACTTATCTCTCATTATAAAAAAAAAAACCCAAAACACAAACCAAACAAAACCAAACCTTCTGCATGGTTGCATGTCCCTCTTTTGACTCAACTGGAAATGAAGGCACATCCTCCCTGCTGCCTGGCATGGGCTGGCACAGGACTCAAATTCAAAGCAGCGCAAAGCCCCACTCAGGCAGCAAGCCCATCAGCTCTGCACAGCCACGGCCATGTACCAGGAAGACACAGGGGCTTTTTGTGCCATTGCTGGAGGGATAGGTGGCTCTGGCTGTGGCAAAGGCAAGTTTGGCTTAGGAACCACAGGAACAGGGAAGGCATTGTGTCTGGTTGCTGAAGCGGGGCCTGGGAAGCTGCCTGCTCCCCATGTCTGGCTGTTGCTACGTCCCTTCGCAAAGTCCAGGTGCTGAGGCTGGTGGAAGTCCAGGCCAAGATCTGCCCCTCAGGAAGGTCTGTGGGGGTCGTGCCTCAGTCAGAAAGGCAGCGTGGGCTCTGGGTGGTCCCCAGCTCTCCCTGGGAGGTGGGGCTGATGCTCCAGGGACAAGCTAGCAAGGTCAGCTGTGAGGGTTAGCGGCAGTGATACTCCCCACCCACCTCGTGCAGATGAGAATGAATCCTGCTGTTTCCTGCACTCACTGCCCAGTCTCAGCCCAGGTCTGGTGGCAGCAAGATGCCCCAGGTGTGAACATCCAGATCCCGAGCCTGCTCTGGTGTCCATCCCTGAGTAGCACTGGGAAACCCTTAAGCCGTTCTCCTGCAGGGCCAGCCGTCCTCTTCTGTCCCTTCCCTTCTGCAGCTTGAAAGCAAGGGGAGGGCAAAAGGACAGCTTTCCTTCTGGGACTAGTAGCATCAGGTATTGGAGAAGGACAACTCTGAGCACTTGCCACATCCCACATGGACACTCCAGCAGGAAGGATGGTGCCGGGTCCTGCAGACAAGGCCCACCCTGTCCGTGCCGTTAGATCGTGAGGGACTTGCTGCGCCGGAGCAGGCAGATGGCAGTCACCAGAGATGTCAGGGTGGTGACCACAAAGAGCAGGATGAGGATGACCCAGTAGTTGTACAGCATGCTTTTGTGGGAAGAGGGCTTCTCTGCCGGGATCATGTTGGTGAGGTTCAGCATATAGCCCAGGGCCCAGCCGATGGAGGTTTCTCCTGCCTGTGGAAACAGCATGACACGGCCACCACCCTGCTACACCCAGCTCCGTGGCCCTCAAGAGACCTTCGAGGGACCTCCTCACTGTCATCCCAGCGGAGGAGAGGGGACTGGGGCAGTCCACAGCACCCTGAGCCGTTGCTCACCCATGGGTCCAGCTAGCCCAGGGACAAAGTGGTGACCAGTCCATACTGAACTGGGGTCATCCAATGGGAGCAGATCTCATTTGATCAGGCCAGTCCTAAACTCATTGCCCATCCCATGGCTCATGCAGTGAGGGGTCTTGCTGGGACCCTGCCTTGAGATAACTTCCCAACAAACTAGAGCAAAGAGGTTTTTGAGTTGTCTGGTGTCCTGAGGGCCGAGGAAAGACTGCAGGACCTTGAAGTTCCTGACTCCATGACCACCCTACACTCAGCTCATTTTTTGATGTCGCTCAGAAGACCCACCAAAAACCCAGGAGTCCCATTCTGCCCCTATTTGTTGAGAACTTCCCTCACACTGCTCGGCTCTTTCTTGGTGAGGGATTGTCTCTTCTGCAGGGCTTTTAGGCCTAACTCCAGATACCATGGGGTGGGTACATGCTCTGGTGTTACTTACCTTCTTCTGGAAGGCGATGTTGGGGAAGGAATGGTTGTTGAAGTTGTAGCCTTTGGTGGTGAGCAAATAAACAAACGTGCTGACAGCACAGTAATCTGGCAGCCTCTTCTCCAGCTTGGGGGCTTTCTGGAGCAGCTGGATGGGATGCATGGGGGGAGAGAGAAAGGGGTCAAGCCAGCAGGGTCCAGGCTTTGTTTCTGTGGCCTGAAGCTCTGAGAGGTTGCATCTGGCTGGGCAAGGTGCCCATACTCAGTTGAGCCTTTCCTGGTCCCATGTGGGAGCTATCACCCATCCTCCCCCTACTCCATGGGTGCCAGGACACCCAGCCCTCTCCAAAGGCTGCTCTCAGAGCCTGGGTGATGCCCCACACAAAGCAGTCGTGTCCTCCCCACCATGCCCAGGGAGCCCACCTCGCTCCAGCTTGTGGCACAGATGGTCTCAGCAGCATCCTTCAGGTCACCTGGCAGGTGCACGGGTCTCCCCATCACTGTCCGGATGAAGTCCACCGTGTAGAAGAAGGCAGAGAAAGCCTGATGGAGGAAAGGAGGCAGCTGAGGACAGGCTGGCAGCGAACCCCCTCACCATGAGCATCCTCTCGACTGCCCTTGCAGAGCTGGGTCTGGCTTTGCTGCTGGGTGATGCTGGGGGGCTGGTGACACCTGCCCACCCAGCAGCCAGGCCACCACCCGGCTCCATGCCGGGACTTACAATGAAGTTTCCTGAAACCTCTGGCTGGAAAATGCCATCGAAGGAGCAGTGGGAGAAGGAGCAGGTGGTGAAGTTGAAGAGCTTGCTGACGTGCTGAGTGCAGAGGCTCCCGTTCCCAGTGCCCACAACAGTGACTGTGGTGTTGAGGGCAAGGCTTGGCCTCTCCTTCTCTGTGCAGGGGCTGTCGTAGACGCTGCTCAGTGACAGGCTCTTGTGGTAGCCCGTGGGCCAGCAGGGATGGGAGACTGTGGCTTGGTAGCTCTCGGCCTGCCAGAGAAGCGACGCACGGGAAGCGTGAGCAGAGCCATACCCAGCTCCCCCCGTGCTGTGCGGCAGCCCTGGCTCCGCTGCCTCCATTTCCCTGCTGGGGAGATGCGGGGGCGCTTGGGCAGCGGGGCGCAGAGCTGCCAGTTGCCACAAGGGTCTCAAGATGGCTCAGGACACCTTGTCTGTGGCCAAGGGGTGCAACACCTCATGGAGAAGATGGGAGGAAGCCCTGGGACCGCAGGAGAGAGTTGGGGGTAAAATCCGAGAGTTGTCTGGGAAAGGTGTGCAGGGCTGGAGGACACCCCGGTGTAAACACCAGCGTGAGGAGGCACCTCTGGGGTAATGGCAGATGGCATCCCTGCCAAACACATGCTGGTACCTTTAAGACCTTTGCGAGCAGCCTCTTGAGGACCTGGTCCCTTCCGTAGCAGAGGAAGCTGTGGGTGTACACTTTATATGCCTGGCCGTACAGCTTCAGCATCACCTTGTTTCTGGGGTCCTCAATGGTATCCTTGGTTTCAAAGGTGATCTGTGTGGAAGCGCCCCCAAAGTCCATGGCCCCCAAGGTCTTCTTCTGGGGCTGGATCCATTCCCCAAGCCACCCACGCTGAGCAAGGAAGACAAGAGTGGGTGTAAGGATGTGGTGAGCTGCGGGACAGCTTGGCTACCACAGCCCACCACGATCCCCTGCCCACCTTGATGAAGTTCTCCAGAAGGTAGTTTGCAGTGACCCAGCCGAAGACCCCTTCCTCTTCCCCTGACAGGATCTTTGCCCCTCGAAAATCGAAGGGGTAGGACTTCAGCGTGGCCGCCACAGCGCTGAGGACGGCGTCAGAAGCCTGCCGGTTGGTGATGCTGCGGGCCAGGTGAGAGGGCAGAGTGGCAGCGCTGCGCCAGGGTGCCAGGAGCAGAGCTCCCACTGCCGGCACAGCCCTTGGGGCCTGGCTGTGCCATGGCACGTGGGCTGGGAGACAGGGGGGCCTTGCCTGAGTGCCCGTATGGATGTCCCCAGAAAACCCCAGCTAGTGCCCCTGGTGTCTGCCAGCGAGGGAGGCAGGCAGTGGGGGTGGGGCTGTGCCCCCTCCTCCTGAGCCATACCCCGTGCCCAGCGCAGGGAGGCACAACTCCCTCCTCTCTGTGGTTTTTGGGAGCTAATTACTCTCACTGTGTCCCATCAGGATGGGTCCAGGAGGACTTTCCTCTGAGCTGAGAAGACTGGGTGGGTTGTGCTGGCTGTGCCAGGGATGTGCTGGCTGTGCACTGCAGAGCATCTCCTGCTCTGAAAGGCAGGAGCACCTTTGCCATGTTACCTGGCAGCTATGGGGGCTAGGAGCTTCACCTGACAAAGGGGCAAAGCTGTCCTTCACCATCTCCACCCCTGCCATGGGTGGCGAGATGGCAGGGGGCAGAGCAGGGTCCCCCAGGCAGCACCTGAGGCCAGGTGTCACGGCAGAGCAAGCACTCACTTGAGCAGGCGCATCCCAGCCGTGGCACCCAGGTAGAGTGGGGTGCCCACATGCTTCTCCTTGGGCACATCTCTCAGAGCCTGGTTCAGGCAGTGCACCAAGCTTGTCCCGGCAGCCGGAGGGTTGTAGCTGTAGCTAGAGATGCCAGGCCCTGCAGAGAAGAAACAGCGTTGCTCCCTGGGGGCGGTGGGATGATGCTCAATGTGAAGATGCTGGTGGGCAGCTTTGCCCCTCCCAGGCAGTTCAAAAGGCAAGTGCTGCAGGTTTCTGTGGGCATGGAGCCATCTGGAGTCCAGCCACATCTCCCTGCCCATGCTGAGTTCCCTCACTGGCTGGCAGACCGGGAAAAGTCACTTAAATGGAGATGGAGAACCATTCCTTGCTCCTCATGGAATGAGGCAGGGAGCTGAATGTTTCCTGGTGGTTCAGCGCATGCCAGGAAATGGTAAAACCAGAGGAATGCAGACCCGCAAGCCTGCCAGGGAGGCGAGGGAAGCTTTGGGAACAGAGCTGGACCCCTCACAACACCTCACAGTGCTGGTGAGTGCACAGGGAGCCAGCTGGGCATGGCAGGGGCATTCGCACCATCACGGTGCCCTGCCCACAGGGGATGTGACAGAGCCCGCCACCAGGCACTGGCCCTTGGAACTGGGCCCTTACCCTCCACGTCGCACATGCTGTGCTCGCTGACCACCCCGGTGTCGTTCTCCTTGTCTGCAGGCCACTTGTAGATGAACACGGCCGTGTGGGAGGAGCCGGCGTCCAGCACGATGCCATACTGCGAGGAGGAGGTGTGGGTCAGCCCTGGAGGCAGGAGACCCCCTGGCTGCCCCATGCCACCCCCAGGGAAGGCACTGGGGCTCAACGGCGCACCGTGGCTGGCTGGTCCTGCCCTGGCAGTGCCCTGCCCAGCAGCTTCAGGAGCATTGTCTGGCAGAGGCGAGTGCTGCTCAGCCCAGCGTGGGCATAGGCTGGGGGCTCTCCTCTCCCTGCAGCATCGCTCCTGGCCAGCGGGCATCTGTGCTGAGCCCCAGCAGGTTCCTGGGGCCAGGGGGGACACACCTGGGAGCAGCCCCTCGGGGATGCAGCTCACCAAAGAAGGGCAGCCAAGCACCCCGTCCCTCCTGCCCTTGTATGGCTCGGCCATTCTCCAGCTATAAATAACCCCGCTCCCTCCTGCCAAACAAGGTTACCCAGCTCCCAGGGAGGGGCTGCCCCACGCTGCCTCAGGCCCCTCGGGGGGACCCATGCCCCAGTTAGGGCTCAGGGCTGCTTGCCCTGCCCCCCTCCATACCCCCACCAGAGCTGCTTTGCTGCTGGAGAGAAGGCTGGGGGGAAGCAAAGCAGCATCCAGCACTGCCCCAGCTCAGCATCTCTGGGGTCACAGCATCACTTAAGGCTTAAACCTGTCTTGTATAAGATGCACCAGATGCCTGCCCTGCCCAGACCCTGGTGGAGCTCCAGGGCTGGGGCGGGCAGCTACTGTCCCTGCCCAGCACCCGGGAGCCACCCCAGCCCTGAGTGGTGAGTGCCCCTGGTCCCATCCCTGTCCCCAGCCCTGATAGCCAGAGTGGGCTCCAGCCCGGTGGCTGCAGGGTGGGCTTTTGGCCGGCTCAGCAGCAGAAATGAAGTGTCAGAGCACAGGAGGGACACCTGAGGTCCAACTTAGAGGTAACCCCTGTTCTCATGTGAACGAACTCCTGCCCCTGACCAGTGGTATCCCCTTCTCCCCAGGAAACCATCTCCAGTGGGTGGTATCTCCCCCAGCTCCCATTAACTGTCAGGGGCTTGCCACATGTCCTGGCCCAAAAGCTATGAGCCAATGGAGAATCCCATTCTGCAGCCAGACTGGGGCTGATGTGCCATGGCACTGGTGTGAGGGGGCAGCTCCCTGCGATGCTGAACCCTACAGAGAGGAGGTGGGGGGCTCTCAGAGCTCCCCCCTGCCAGCTGCTGCCCCAGAGCACAAAGCTGGGGAGCAGGGTTCCCAGTTTGAACCATTTCTGGGTTGGGTGCCATGGTCAGTGCCCCGGGCAGCTTCGGGGGGCTCTCAGCTCCCTCCTCTGCCCAGCGTGCCATGGGCCATGCACACTCTGGCACTGAGTGTCCCCTCAGTCCCTCCTTGCCATGGCACCCTCTGCCTTGGCCACCCGCCCCCCCCCCACCCCCCCCCAGCACCCTCTGCATCTCCAGCTGGGGGTCGCTCACTGGCACAACCACAAGCAATAAAGGATGTGGAGTCTGCCCAGGGGACACCTGCTGGCATGCCACCACCGGGTGCCAGCCCCACAGTCCCTCAGCATATCCCCTCTGCTGTCTCAGCCCTCACCAGTGCATGCTGGCATTCCCACAAATGGTCTCTGGGGAGGGTCCAACCCCAGCAGATCCCTCTGCCCACTTCTGCTACGTGTGCCCATGAGCCCTGCAGCCACCACACAGGTGTCCCCAGTGTCCTTGCAAGGCACGGTGCCACTGCCACGTGCCTCAGATATCACCGGGAGCGACACCAGCGTTAGCAGGGTGACAATGCTGTCCCCAAGGGGCAAGCATTGGCAGGTCACCCCCGGACCTGAGGCTGAGCACGGGACAAGGCTGCGGACGAGGACAGAGACGTGGGTACCGATGGCACAGCCGGGGGTAAGAGCTGCTGGAGCAGGAGGCAGCGAGGGTGGCCTGTGGCACTGGGGACACCTGGTACCACACCAGGAATGGGGACAGCCCAAGAGGAGCAGCGCTGGGGATACCAGAGCGACCCTGCTGCAAGCCTGGCCGCACAGCGGGGTCCAGGGGAGCCCCCCCACCCCTGGGGAACACGGTTCAGGGGATTCCCTCGTGCCCTTGCCAGGGCCGCTCTGCTGCCAGCCCCACGGAGAGCTGGGCTGGGCACAAGCGTGGGGTTGCACACGTTGGGGGGGTTGTATGTGGAGGGGTGCGCACGTGTAGGTGCACATGTGCATGCGCATGTGTGTGTGACGTGCATGCTTGCGGGTGTGCGTGGGGGGCACGCATGAACCTATGCACGTGTGCAGATTTCAGTGCAGGGGTGCACACGTGTGGGGTGCACACGCGGGGTGCACAGGTGTGGGGTGCACACATGAGGTGCGTGTCTCGGGTGCACGGGTGTGGGGTGCACACATGAGGTGCGTGTCTCGGGTGCACAGGTGTGGGGTGCACAGGTGTGGGGTGCCCAGGCGATGCGTACACACACAGAGGTTGTGCTGATGTGTCCGTGTGCACGTGGGTACGTGTGCCCGTGCGTACACCCAGCAGGTGAGTGTCTGTGTGTGGGTGTGCGCGGGCACGCGTGCGAGTGTGGGCACACGTGTGTGGGTGTGTGTGCCTGGGGCAGCCGTGCTGCCTGCTCAGGCCCAGGGAAGCAAGCAGAGCACACACGGCTGCAACTGTGGCTGGCAGCGAGATGCGGCACCGGCCGCACACTTGGGGCAAGTCCCACGGGCATGTGTCCCGTTGGGGTGAGGGTGACACTGTCAGGGCAGGTTGCAGAACCAGCTGACTCGCAGAGGTGCATCCTGGCGCCCTTTGCTGACAGTGCCAGTGGGTTGGGGTGGGTGTCTCCTCTTGGACCCCAGCCTCCGTGGGGGCAGATGCCATCACTGCCAAGTGCGGTGTGGCAAAGATGGGCAGCAGCCCCAGGGCTCATGGGTGAGGGCTGGTCCACAGGATCTGGGGATTGGTGGTAGCCCAGCCCCGGTGGCAGAGGTAGCAGTGCTTTGGCCAAGCTGCGGCAGCGACGTGCGGCAACAGGATCCATGGCAGCACGGTGGGCGCTGCCAGCCGCAGGGAGTGCCTGGCGCCCAGCCAGCCGCACTGCTGCGGCTCCTTCCCTGGCTGCCCTGGCATGAGAGGAGCTGCCATGGCCCTGTGCCAGCCCCCTCTGTCCCGCTCCTGACAAGCACAGGGCTTTGCATCCCAGCCTGTCCCCCTGGTAGCACTGGTGGCAGTGAGAAAGGATGGAAGCCACACACACGGGTGCATGTGCATAAGGGGCAGAGGCAGACCTGGATGGCCAAAAGGGTGCCCAGGGGTGAAGGAGATGTCCTGTCCCCTCCCCCTGACCCACTGGTCCTCACATGCTTCCATTACCCACACGGGAATTGGGGATGGGGTCACCCGCAGAGGGGCTGTGATGGTGCCAGCCCCAGTATGTCCCTGTCCCAGGCCCTGTGCCTGGGCATCAGAGGCACCGTGCCACCCAGCGCAGAGCAGGGCCCTACGCAGGCACGAGCCGTGGCCGAGCTGTGGGCTTGCAGCCATGTGGGGGGCACAGGCAGGTCATCTGCAGGGCCCTGCAAATGGGAAGCCTCGAGAGGGAGAAATCTGGCTGAAAGTCCATCTCGTTAGTGATTTGCAGCGTAAGCACTGCCCTCAGCTCTTCCAACCAAGGTGTCCTTTGCCTGCCAACGAGCAGGCTGGAAATGAAGGCTGGACAGTCACAAGGATGCCCTGGCAGGCTCCCGCACAGGCGCCTGGCCCCCATCACCCCTCTCATCCGTGCCAGCACGCACAGCTGCTGGCACCCCAGGGCCTGGTGGGGTCCCACATGAGTGTCTGTGACCCTGGCCCCAGCCTGCGGGACCAGCCCCAACCCCAGCATCTCCTGGTGGCACAGGGATGATGGATTTTTCTAATAACAGGACCAAACTTTTGTCATGCCACAGGGCTGGGGGCACAAGCTTCGCTGGTATGGCCCCACACTGGAACCATGTCTCCATGCCACCTCCAGCTTCACTGCCTCCTGGGTCACCCTTACCCCACAGGCTCTGCCCAGCACAGCATCACTCAGCCCAGTGTGAGACAGAGCTGCTCAGTCCCCTGCACAGGGGGCACAGAGGCTGGTGATGTCCCTAAAGGCCTGAGGGCAGCAAGGTCACGAGTAGAGCTCAGGGCTCCTGGGGAGTGCATGGCTCTGCCCAGAAGTGTCCTACAGCCCCGGGGAGGAGGTGGAGGGGGATGCTGAGAGCAGCCCAACTTGCTGCAGCCTGGCATCATGCCCCATAGCCATGCCTGGGCCTCCAGTCTCTCGCCCCATGGGCTCTCCAGGCTGCTGCACGATGCAGTGGGGTTTCAGCCCTGTCCCGCAACATCCCACCTCCCCTGAGGTCAGCGAGACCAGCAGGGCCCCCAGCGCTGCGCTGCGTTCCCATGGGGTTCCTTCCCACTGTGGAAGCCACAGCTCCCCTGGGACGGCTGGCAGGGGAAGAGCTCAGCGGGCTTCGTAACGGCCAGTGAAGAGATTTGCCAAAAGAAGGTGAAAAAGTTGTCAACAGAAGGCAACAGCTCCGAGCTGCCAGGCGGCAGTGCTGTGTGTCCCGCTGCGGACCCGTGAGGGAAGGGGAACACCGCAGCCCTGGGATCAGTCCCTTTGGCAACAGGAGAACTAATCTGGGTGTGATTTTTGGGCTATATGCCAAGCAAAGGAGCCGGAAAGGGGAGATGTGGAGCTGTAGCTCAGCAGGTAACAGTGCTATTGCCCAGCAGCTGCTTCTAACGTGGCTGGAGCCAGCAAGGACTACCCCTGGTGTAGGCAGGCGGGGAGGATGTGCGCGAAGTCCCCCTCAGCAGCACCAACCTCCTCTAAACTGTGTCAGCATATTTTGGGCTGAATTAGACTAAGACAAAGCTTTGCGTCCCTAAACCGGCTTTGTGCAAAACTTGGTGCCTGCCTGGCGCCAGCCCCACAGGAGCAGGCACCAGCAGGACACTGGTGCTGAGCTCCATCGGGCAGCACCTCGCCTCACGCCCTGTGCCGAACCTTGTGTGTGCTTGGCACATCCAGGAATGGTGCAGGACCCCAAATTCATGGCCCAGGCAGTGCAACCTCGGGTGGAGCAAGGCCAGGACCCATGTGAGTGGGGATGCTCAGTCCCAAACTGCAGATTGGAAGGTGCTACCATGCAGAGAGAGAAAAAGTATAAAAAAAGCAGAAGAAAAAAAAAATTATGAGAATGGATCTGGCTTAAAATCAAAGCTGCATCTTAGAACTAGGAGCAGAAAAGTCTTCCCAGGCTTCCCAGACAAAGTGCTGCCCATAGGGCTCTTAGTACTGATCCATCTAATCCCCTTGTGTCCAAAGAGACAAAATTAGTTTTGAAACCAGCTAAGGGCGCTGCCCAAGATGCCCCAGCATGTGGCAATGGGTGACAAAGGAAGGTGTCACAGGGAAGAGTTAATTGTTGCTAGTTATAGTAACAGCAGTGAGAATCATCTTGGCTAAGTCAGCCCATTTTCTCAACCTCATCTTCATTACATCTGACAAACTCGGAGAGAAGTCAACACATCTGGCATTCAGGCTGGCTCAGAAAGTTTCCAAGCAAATCGCTTGGGATGAGGACAAAAGGGGTTTTGGATGAACCATTTTCCAGGACAAGAGCCTGATCCCTATGGAATAGCTCAGTATGTCACTGAAAAAAACATGAATTTTTTAAAACAAAAGACTTGGGCTGCTGAAGACTCAGCTGGGGGACTTGGCTAACAAGAAATTGTTCGGGAACTTCTTTCAGCATCTGAATTTGCAATGAAAAAAAAAAAAAAAAGAAAAGAAAAGCAGCTCATTTTCATTTCTCATCAGGCAGCGCTGGCTCAGGCAATGCAGCCGGAGCCCAGAGATGTCGGGTGATGTTGGGTGATGTCGGGTGATGTTGGGTGATGTCGGGTGATGTCGGGGTGCCCAGGGATGCCTCAACCCAGACAGAGACACGGGAGCAAATGCTGACATGGCTGCTCTGGTCTGGGGGGTCCGCATCCAGGCACTCCACCACTGGTTTTTAGCATGGCCAACAGATTTCTCTCTCAAAGTGCAGGTCTGAGGGGCGGGGGATGGGTGGGTGAGTGGGTGGGAGGTCTGCAGCCGGGGCTGGATGCTGTGCTGCTGGCGGGGCTGCTCCTTGCGACCCCCACCCCGCAGCTCAGGGACCTCCAGAGCCGGGGGCTGTCCCTATGGCCGGGGATCCCCTGGCTGCAGGAGGCTCCCCCACACCGGGCATCCCGCGGCTCGGGTGCCCGCTGCGGGTCCCTCAGCCCGCGGTAGCCCAGGTGCCCGCGGTGCCCGCTGTCCCTGCCGCCCCCCGCCCGCTGCCCCCCGGCCCGGCCCTGCTCACCTTGAAGCCCGGCGGGCCCCGCGTGTCCCCGGAGCCGAGGCAGAGCAGGAGGATGCCCAGCAGGCAGCCGAGGGCGAGGAGCAGGAGCACGGCAGCGAGCCGGCGGGCCATGGCGGGGGCAGGTGAGCGGCTCCGCGGCGGCTGCGGCAGCTCCTGCCGCTCCTCCTCCTCCTCCTCCTCCTCCTCCTCCTCCTCCTCCTCGCCCGCCTCTCCCGGCTGAGTCACGGCCGCCCCGGCCCACCCGGGCGGGACGCGGGGCTCGGCGGGGCTGCGTGGGGCCGGCCCCGGGCTGCGGGTCCGCAGCTGCCCCCGCCCCGGGCTCGGCTCCGCCCTCCCCCCCTCCCCGGGCATCGCCCCTGACTGGGGATCGTCCCCATCTATCCCGCCCTGGGCACGGCCCTTGGGCCAGGACTCGGCCCCATCCCGGCCCCCGGGGCATCACCCTTGTCCCGGGATCAGCCTTGTCCTGCCCCCCGACCCCCTCAGCCATCGCCGTTGCCTCGGAACGCGGCCGCAGCCTCTCCCTCCTGCCGGGCATAGCCTCTGTCGCCGGGACCGGTCCCATCTTCTCCCCACATTGTCCTTGACCCAGAACTCGGCCCCATCCTGGCCCCCCAGGCAACACCTCCACCGGGGCTCATCCCAGGGATGGGTTTGGTGGGAGGTGAGAGCACCCTGAGCAACAGAAAAGCTCTGAGAGAGTGTCTCACCTACCCTGCTTAACAGCTGTGACTCTGTTACCACTTTTAATCATTACAAGGAGTCTGTGACAGCCTCGAGGAGCCCAGACGTATATTGAGATTGTTTTTAATACGGTCACAAGTGAATAATGTAATGCATTTCCACGCGGAGCAGTGAGCCAAGGAAGGTTGGGCCCCTGGCTCTGAGAAGGACATCTTGAGCTTGCTTACATAGAGGGATAAAACAGTGAACAAAATAATAAACAAGGAGATATCACCAAGGAGAGAAGGCTGAGGGAGGACACAGTTTCCAGCCCAGCTGGGTTGCAGGCTGGAGGGTCACACTTCAGCTCCTCACAGCCCGACTCACTAATTTTTCTCGAAGCGAGCCCCTTTTCTCGCCACTCACAGCTGCCACGCACATGCGTGAGCACTGGGGTTTCCACAGAGCTTCCTGTCCCTCGCTGTGGTGCCCCACTGCAAAGTGCTCAACGCACCCAGCCTGTGATGAGAAATCTTGTGGGCCAGGGGCCCTTGGCCCCAGCGTGCCGTTGTGCCACAGCGGCTCTGGTGCCAGAGGCCCTTTGGTGGCTGAGCTCCAGTTTTGCCCCCAGAGAGAGTGACCCTTGTTCAGGCAGTGACCAGCATCGTTCAGGGCTTCTCCACAGGTCTGCTGTGTTCAACCTGTGAGTGCTTGCAGGGGTCTCTACCTCCTTATCTCAATTCATTAAGCTTTTAACCTCTGGAAAACTTGTGTCCATCAACTCCAAGACATCAATATACTGATTTATGCGAAAAAATTATTCCCTTTTGCTGCTGCTGCTAATACTGCAGGAGACATTAGTCTTGTCTCTGAGGCTTAGCAGAGCATCATTCCTGCTGCCTTCCTGTGTCACTACTGACTCTAAGGCTCTTCTCAAGTTTCCACAGGGAACACCTGCCTACTCCTGACTCTTCTTGCCACCTCCCTCACCACTCCAGTATTTCCGAGGCATGTATCTGCAACCCTCACACATCTGCAACCCTCACACATCTGCAACCCTCACACGTCTGCAGCCCATACAAGGTGCGGCAGCATTGAGGATTAGCACGGAAGCAGGGGTCTCTTCTCCAGATTGCCCCCTTTATTAGCAGCTGCTGAGCCTTCCGTTTCTCTTTCAGACTGGACAAGCAGTGAGAACAGGTCTGAGTGTAGTGAGCAGAGATGGGGCTGGGAGAGCTCTGTGGGGCTGGGAAGGGTTCTTTGGTCCTCATCCTTATTTTGTTTCTGGGGGCTCTGGAGAAAGTCCCTTTCTGACAGATGGTTACTCTTGTGTGCTGGGACCCTCCAGGGATTTGAGTGGAGATTCCATACCTTGGTCTCACACAGTCACCCTGTTTCCAGGTTGCCTGTATGTGGCATGGAGCAGGGGGTTTCATCCCTTCTCACTGAAGAGAGTCTCTGCACGGGGGTCACATCTGCCACTCTCTACACAGCCCCAAGAGGCAGGGTGTTGAGCCAAGGCCCGAGCGAGTCTGTGCCCAGCCCTGGCCCAGGAGTACCTGAGGGATGTGGCACAGGGGCCCCAGAGGGGTGGGCAGATGTCACAGGCAAAAGGAAAACCAGATTGGGAGCCCCAACTCCCAACCGTGCTGGTGCCTTCACACTGAGAGCTTGGTTCCAGGTAAAGCTGCGTGAGGATGTGCCACCAGCACGTCTGGGGCATCTCTGGGCGCTTGGTATTTCTACATCCCCTGCGGCTGACGTGGACACTGACTTCAGCTCAGTGGCACAGGGGAGACAGGGCTTTCCCCACCCTGCTCCAGGGAGAGGTGTAGGCAGAGGCTCCCCAGGACCCTCTCCCCAGGAGAGTCCTGGTGACAGCCCTGTCCCAGCCGAGCAAAACTTCTGGTCCCCAGTGCGGGAGGCACACAGGTGTAATATTCACTGAGAACAAAGGCAAAAAGGTGGGGAGTGCATTACTCACCCATAAGTGCAGGACAGTTGCTTTCCTGCACAAAGGAGAGAGGTTTTTCTAATCCTCTTCTTCTAACAAAAGCACCTGACATGGGGCCACCTGGGCAAGGGCTGCCGGGGTTGAACAAGTGATTAGTGGAGAAACTGGAGTAAGAGAAGGGACTTGCTGGCTGTCCCTGGGAGGTGGCACCTGGAGATGGTGGGGTTTGCTGTCAGTGGTGCTCAGGGCTTCTCAGTGTCTTCATTAAACACGGATAAGCACATATGGGAGCACTGGTGGGTGTCACTGCGACTCCATATGTGACTGGGAAATAACAGGAAGAGCGGAATGAGCCTGGAGATACTGCAATGGGCCATGGTCTCACGGGAGGGATCAGGAGCGGGCATTTCTGCTCCCATCTGCAAACTCCCTGGTCAACAGCAAAGTGCCAGCGAGATGCACCCAGGAGCATTCAAGAATCTTGGGATCAGGATGAGCCACCAGTGTGAGTCAGCCATAAGCAACGCACAAGCAGTCCCACCATGAGCTCAGGAGCTGCTAGAGCAAAACCCTGATCTCAGCCCTGACGGGACCCCCAGGGCAGGCCTGACCTGCTGCCAAGGGAGCGCAGGAAGGCAGTGGGTACCACCATTACTCTGCAGAGACAGCCATGTCAAGGCACAGCAGACAGAAAGAGGGTCTGGTTGGAGAACAGCATGGTTCCTGTGGGAGCCAACAGCACATCTGGGATGGTGGGAGGCTGCAAAGGTGTCCCCAGCAGGAGCACAGCCCCTGTCTGCTCCCTGGGCAGCACTTGAGCAGTGACAAGGGCAGGGACACACTCTTTGGTTATGAGCTGGGCTGAGACTGCTCTCAGGGCCGTGTGCTGTTGTCCGTGGCAGGGGGAATCCCTCAGTCCTGCTCTCAATCCCAACCCCATCCTGCCTGGGATCAGCACTGGGCCCACAGTCAGGTGGAGGAGCTGGAACCTGCTCCCACTTCCCAGGGCCTCATGCACCTTGGCCAAGCCTGAAGCTCTCTCTGGAGTCAGGACACCCCCTGACCCAACCTTGGGCATTTGGCCAACAAATCAGTTGTATTTCCTGGAGATCACAGGCCAGCACAGGCCAGCCACCCTGCAAGCCATCCCTTCTCTGGGGTCTTCTAGGCAGGCTGACTTCTACACCAAGCAAAGATTTGGGTGTCCAGGCTTCCCAAACTGCTGGTGCTGACCCTCTCTCCAGAGTCTCATTGCCTTGCGTGGAGGAGTCTCAAAACTGTGGGGAGTACTGGAAAACCTCCTGGGAGCCTGTGCTCTGGAGGCATGAATCCCTCAGCCCAGCAGAGACAAGATGGAATGATGCTTTTGCCTGGGGTGTGCCCACCCACTTCTCCACCTGCCAGGTGTCATTGGCATGGTGAGAGCTGGGCCAAGGCTGGCCAGGGAAACCTGGGGGCTCCCACAGTGGTTCCAGCACCAAGCAAGCCCACAACACACACACGTAAGGCATTTGGGGTGGCTTTGAGTCTGTGGGCGATGAGGCTGCAAATCCAGCCAGGGTTTCCATTGGCAGAGGAGAAAAATAAGGGGGTGCAACAAATCAAAGCGTGAATGAAGGCAGCTCCTGCTGAACCAGCAGCTTTGCCTCTACACCCTGCAGGAAGGAGGTTCTGGATGCACTCGAGCCTCAGCTTTAAGCCCAGAGCTTTTCCTCCTACCGGCACTGAAGGACTGGAAGAACCCCAGTGTATCCAAGGCTATAATCCCCTGCTGGCAAGGACACTTGCCTGGAAGGAAGATCAAACCCAAGCACAAGTCTCCATTCTTGTCTTACTTTCTCAAACCTTTCTCTGTCCTGTTTCCCAGGGCAGCGTCTCTGCGATGCCAGGCTGCGGGGGCAGGGATCAGATCCCTGCTGCCCAGGCACCGAAGCAGCCAAGAAACAGGCAGCTTCTCAGGAAAAGCCCCACTGGTTTCTCCTGGCTGTGTCACCACGAGCCCGCTTGTGCCAGGGCAGAGGGCAGGAGGGTGTCTGGTCCCAGGGTGCTCACATCTCACGGGGCAGGCACTACAGCACGGAGCCAGCGCATGCTGGCAGGCACCCCATGCTGTGGGCTCCATGGCTGTGAGGAGAGGCCTCCTCAGCTCTTTCTCCAAGCTCATGGCACAAGGCTGTGAATCGTGGAGTGGGATACAAGACCTGCTGGCAGAGCATCCTTCCCCTGTGCTGTGGCACCAGGGCAGGGGGGTGCTGACTTGTGGAGCCCCAGGGCCGTGGTCACATCCCACTGTCTCCGTGCAGCCACCGTGGGCTCACCTTTACCGAAGCTTGCTGGACAGGGTCTGTGGGCAGGAGGGACGCACATGACATGAAGGAAGGGAGCAGACACGTATGTGTAGCCTTGCCCATGGAGCAGATCTTCATGCACAGCATGAGGGAGGGGACGTTGGTGGGATGGAGACAGAGCTGGCCAGACAAAGGGGGGAATTATATTTTGCTTGGCATAAAACTGGCAACTGTTCCTCAGGTTTCTTAAAACCGGCCAATGCTACCCAGGGCCTCCAGTCACAAGCGAGACACCACATTTGGAATGACCTTGGCTCACCACCATGAGCACCAGCCCCACAGCCACAGCACTGGTGAGCACTGGCGATGGGGAGGCTGAGCCCTTGCCCTGACCCTCGGGACAGGATGGTGACTGAAGCAGCTCCGTGCACCAGGCAGCCCAGAGCCACGACTGCAGCCTCACCCGGGCTGCAGCAATGACAGGCTGCCCTGCAGGAAGCTGAACCACCCGGGCTGCCTCCGCTGAGCCCCGTCTGGAGCATCTGTGGGGCTCTGAACAGTTAGGGGCTGTGGGGGGCAGCTATGCGAGACTCCCTGCCAGGGCTGCTGCTCAGCTTCCTGAGCCCCGGAGGTGAGTGGGACCGCAGGGCTGCTTCACACGAGCCCCCTGAGCAGCAGCGGGCAGCAGGGCAGGCAGCAGGGCATGGGGGAGCGTGGGGTTTCCTCAGCTCCTCTCCTTCACCTGGGGTGGGTACAAATGCTGCAATCCACTTTCCTCTCAAACTCACACCGCTTTCTGACCTGAATCAGTCTCTTATTCCCCAGTTATCTACCTTTAGCCCAATTGTATGAGGGGTTTTGTCCACTGAAGGTCCAAATAGAGCCTCTTTCTCCATTCTTGGCTATCGCGTTGATCAGCAAAGAGAATTCAAATAACCTGGAAAGATGGGGTCTGTGTTAAGATCTATCCATTATCTCTCATGTGCAGTGACTTCACTCTTTTCATGTTGCTGTTGCAGAGAAATTCTCTGTTCTGAGGTTCCCTCGAGTGCCTAGAGCTGTTAGGGACAAGACTAACACTTTAGAAGGACTTGAGCATTGGAAGAGATCTCTGCATCCACTGCCCTTCCACTGTGCCACAGCAGCCAGCTCAGAGGGTAGAAGCACCTCTGTTAGGGGATAAGCCACCTTCTCATCATCACCCTGCAGCTATTCAGCAGAGTGCCCCAGCCCTGTGAGGTGATTCTGGGCCAGCAACCCTTTCCTGAGCTCTGCGAAGGGATGCAGGAAGGTGGCAGCTCAGTCCAATCCCATTTTGCACTGAGCAAGGCCATTTTGCTTCCCTCTGATGCAAGTCAGTTTTGGGGACCAGCATCCCACGGACAGTTCCCCCTTCCAGAGGCATAATCACATCACTCCATGCTGTTGCAGTGCTGCAGATGGAGAAGGTCTCCTGTCCCAGGGTGATTCCTCCTTCAGATCTTTGGCATCAAACAATGATTGTGTGATCCAAGACCTCGCACCAAGAAGTCAGCCTAGGGGAAAGAAGGGACTTTTCCTCTCCTCCTATTTGCAGGACTTTAATCAAAACTACATGTTTTGGGGCTGGGGCTTCCTGGTGGCCTCCCACAAGCTTGGAGACACTAGCAGAGCTGTCCCACAGCATCCCACCCACTCCCCGTTCTACGCCGCTTCTGGGGAGAGCTCTGCATGAGGGAAACATCACATCTGGACTCCCATGGTCTCTCCAGTCCCTTTTCCCACCATGTTCCAGCAGGAGCTGTGAGAGCAGCCCCAGCACAGAAGCTCAGAGCCCCACACCTGTGGGTGCTCACAGCCCAGGGCAGCCCCTTGTCAGCTTGACTACCCAGTTCACCAGTCTCCAAAGGGAAGTGTATCAGCAGTGTTCCTTCTTACTCTAATAACAGTGTCCTTTTAATAGATGTTCCTGTCTCTGTGTAAAGGCACACGGCCCTGTCCAGTCCTTTCCACATCCCCAAAATGCAGCAAGTCTCTGGGGAGCTGTTTCCCCTGCTGGAGCAGCAGGGCTGAGCCCCAGCTGAGTGTGACACACTTTCTCTTCCCAGCCTTAGTCCAAACGGCACTTTCCCATCCTGTCCCTGCCAAACTGGCCAGAGCCTTCCCTACCTGGTGGGCTTCCAGCATGCAGCCCCAGACAGCTGCTAGAGGGTAGAAGGTGACTCAAAGTCACTCATGCTGGTCCTGAAATCGGGAGAGCATCCTTTGGTCCGGGACTAGGACTTCCCACTGTCATACTGCTGACTCAGCCAAAAACCTGCTGCACTGCCCAGTGGCACCAAGGCTCAACTTCGGGTGCCTCTGGCGATTTCTCAAATGCTCCCAGGACTCTGAGCCCTCAGTGGCCAAGGGAGGAGCACAGATCCCCTCTGAAGGAGGGTACTGGGGAATTCATGGGCTGTCAGTCCTGCCTCGATCTGTCACTGCTCGTGGAAGTGGGACTCCTTGTGTCCAGCAGAGCAATGCCAATGTGATGACACAGGCATGACGGATGATGGCACATGAAGGACAGATGATGTCACACAGGACAGGCTTCATTTCCCATCGCCATGGCAGGAAGGACAGCACGAGGTGCCTGGAGCAGCCTGGGACGTGCCTGACTGGCTGCAAGGACCTGTTTGCAGGGATGGAAGCAGAGGAACCAGCTTTGACACAAGGGCAGGAGACCAGGTGCTGTGACCCTTTGGCCAAGGCTCGGCCAAGTGAGCCCTTCCTCTCCCATATCTCTTCCCAGCCCAGACAGCAGCCCTGCCTGTCCCGCTGTCCAGGCCCTGCAGGACTCCATCCCAAACCCACTGCCATCTGAGCACTGGGTAGAAGATCTCTCCCAGCTACTCATGGCTCCCACATTGGGCAAACGCTGCTGGGACTTGCTTTCCCAGAGACAGTTCCTCAGCATCCACGTCCTGGCTGCCTACCATCATCCAGCTTGTCTCCCGCCAGCAAACCCAGCGCCCCAGGTCTGCCCAGTGATGATCTTTGTGGAGTACACCATGAAATGCCCCGTTATGGAGATCATGGTGTTGAACAGATCTGTACCCAGGCCAGGGTAATCATCAGCTTTATTGAATTTATTAGGTTTTTTTTTTTTGTCTCCATATTTAGCCCTCCTGCTTCACCACCATTGTCCACTCCAGGGTCTTCCATATGAACCCTCCTGCTGAATTCCTGGTGCACCCTCAGCCCCCCAGCATCTCTTTAGGTTTTTTCCTCAAATGACTCAAAACTCAAAAATGTGAGTCAGCCAACCCTAAGTCCTTAAATTTGGAAAAAAAACCCCAAACTTTGTGACCTGCAGAGTTTTTCATGGCTACACTTTTCAGCTCTTGACTATAACTGCAAAACTGGACTTTTATGTGTCTTTCAGGGAGAAGTGGAACATCTGAGCTCATCATGAGATATCACCAGCTGCAATTTGAGAAAATCATTGTTGTGAAGATCTCCAAAAGCCCCTGAGAGCCTCATTCATTTCCTCTTCCTCCATACGCTACAAGCCAGTACTATTTGTGAGCCACTGGATGCTCCTGAGGATGCACCGGGATCTTCCCAGCTGCAGATGGACACTCTCAAATGCACCCCAATGCTGCAGGTTACTTGTTCCTGCCCCAAACCAGAAACATCTCTGTGGGTCTTCAGGAAGGTCCAGGGACTTAGTGCAAACCTCTGAAAAACAAGAAGCAAGTTGCTGCAGCATGAAGCGGGTCAGGGACTGCTCCAGGTCCCAGCCCCCACACACAGCATCTCACTCATTCCAGGAGCATCCCAGCTGGCTGCAGAGTCTTAGCCTCAGCACAGGGTCCAGCCTCCCTCCTTCACTAACATTTAAAAAATATTTTGAAGTAACACGGACCCACAATAGATGTTATGTGCTGCTGGACAGAAGAGCAAGCAGGAGACACGTATGGGGTGGCACCAGTTAAACGTACAGCCCTGAGGCTGAAGCACGTTGCAGAGGCGATGGAGTCACTGGGAGTGGAAAGGAGATAGAGAATAGCTGTGTCCTGGGATGATCTCCGAGGGATGATCTCTGCTAATGTTTCACTCAAAGCCACCACCCTGACCTTTCAATATATGTTTGTGCTTTGTAACAGGGACAAAATGAAAAGGAAAACTCACTTGGGTTCCTTTGTGGGAAGCTGGCAGTGTGACCTCCAGGTGCTCCCTCTGTGCCAGAGGGGAAGGATGCCCATCCCACCTTCAGATTCACTGCTGCTCTCAGGTTTCAGTGGGTGACTTGAATTAAACTACGGAGTGCAATTTTTCCAGCTTCAAGTGTATTTTGCTTTTTCTGTGAAGTGAAAGAGCAGTCATCGCTCCCCGTGCTGCTGACAGGAGCCCCAGGGAGACGCTGTGGGGAAAGTCTTTCTTGGCTGGAATGATTCTTTCAACTCGAAGTCCCTGGGCAGGGCTGAAGTTAAAGCCTCAGCACAGAAAGTGTTTTGCACGAGTGTGAATTTGGCAGAGACTAGGGGTGCAGGTGACTTGCCAGAGGCACGCTCAGCAGCCAGCAGCCACTTGCCTCCTTTCTGAGGAGCAGCCAGCAAGGTCCAGCTCCTGAAACACACCCTGTGCTAGGTTTTGGAGGAGTTGCCTAAGCAGATGAGTCCTCAGGAGACCTGAAACCAGCCCAGGTGTGTGGGAAGCTGCTGTTGGGGCAGAAATGATCCTGCTCGCTCTGCGTCAAGCAGGCAGGAGTTGGGCAGAGGCTGGTGTGGATGAGCAACCACATCCCACACCCCCTGCATCCCGTCTCTGCCTGGTCCCTGTCCTGCCACATGGACATTGTGTCCTTGGGACTGCATTGGGTCGCACATGGCAAGGTTTTGGTAGCAGGGGGCTGTCTGTGATGTCTGTGAGAAGACACCAGGAGCTGCTCCCATGTTGGACCAGACAGCTCCAAATGGCTCCAAGATGGACCCACCACTGCCCAAAAGTGAGCCCATCAGCAGTGATGGTGGTTCCTCTGCAGCAATGTATTTAAGAAGGGGTAAAAACCACTGCACAGCATCTGGAGGGAGGAGTGAGAAGGTCTGTGAGAGGCAGCCCTGCAGACACGAAGGTCAGTGAAGGTGGAGGAGAAAAGGCAGTGCAGGCACCAGAGAAGATTCCCCTGTAGCCCATGGGGAAGACCATGGTGAGGCAGGCTGTCCCCATGAAGCCTGTGGAGCTCCATGGTGAGCAAATGTCCACCCATGGAGGATGCCACAGCTCCTGCCTCCAGCAGGAGCCTGCTCAGCTTCTGAGGGGTACTTTGAGAGCCAAACTGCTGCCAGGAGCCTGCCCAGCTGCCTTCGCATCCTGCCCACACCTTATTGTGCAGGAAGGCTTGTGTGTGCCTTGCTAAATGATTCAGTTTCCCTTTCTGACATCCTCTCTTTGGGGAGATGGGTGTGTTCAGTTCTTCTGGGGTTATGTGGGTGCCCAATCACAGCAGCATGTCCACAAACTGGGGCCAAGCACAGCTGCCAAGTGACATCCCAGCTAGAGCCAGACAGAGGTGTGTGAGTCTGAGACAGATTCTGAGCCCTGTCCCAGGCTGCAGATGCAGCTCAGGGTCCTCTCATCACCCTGCCAGGACTGGCAGACCTGCGGGGTGGGAGAGCAGAGAGAGGATGGGTGCCAGGTCCTGGACCTTCAGCAGCAGGTGTCTGCGTCAGGGGACTCATTTCCAGACATAACTGGGGTCCCTCTGGGAGTCTCTGGACAGCTCATGGTGAGGAATAGGCACTTGCTTAGCCCCTTGGCAGTGGGTTTAAGCTTTCAAGTGAGATCTTTACAGACATAAGTTTCACTTGCTTAAAAATTAACTTTTTCAAGGTCCAGGTAGTGCCACCTGCATCCACGGCTGGCACACACCACTCTGAGCAAATAAGCCTGTCAGGAGCCAGCAGTAACACAACTATGATGTCCCCACTGTCCCCTCCTGCCACCCAGCGGTGTCCAGGGATGAAGAAGATGACAGCAAGCATATGTGATACTTCTCTTGAGCTCTCTCCTTGTCCCAACTATTTTCAGCTCAGGGGATTTCCTGAGCCAGACGTGATTTCCTGATTTCTCTGTTTTTACACCCGTCAGTAGATCTCTCCTCTTTGCACTTGCCAAAAGACTTCCCTTAGGGCACAGGCAAACCTCCAGCATCTGCACCATCCTTCCACACAGAGCCCCTGCCACCCCAGCACGGAGAAGAGCCTGCTTCAGGTTGGGTTGAATTTGGCTCCTTCCTTCACTTCTGCGCTGGAAGACTTTGTGGCTCCACCTCTCTCTGGCCTCTCCAGGGTAGTGCTGAGTTTGCAGACCCCAGCTGTATCAACTCTAGCTGGAGGGTCTCACTATGCTCAGATAGGAAGGCTCCTTCCCACCCGAGTTTTTCAAGGACCCTGCAGACACCTGTGGGCACGACTCATCCACCCCTGCCACCCTTTGTGCCCCTCTGCTCCTCACGCAGAGCCATAGCTGCGCTACAGGGGCAGGGCGAGCCCCTTGCTGCCTCACTGGCTGCACCCACAGCCAGCTCCCCCCACACCCTTCCCAGGGGCAAATGGGACACCCAGAGCTATGCCAGTATCCCACAGGCTGGCCCAGACCTCTCGGATTTTCCCTTAAGCGTTGGATTTTCCACTGCATATAAAAATAAAATCCCAGCAATAAAAGCTCTGACTGATTTTATACCCAGCCTGTTTCTCCCAGGCTCCTGCAGGACAGGGCCAGGGGTCACACCTTGAGCTGCAGGGGTTTCTCAGCAGTGTCTGAGTCCTTGAGCATCCTCCCGGAGCAGTGCCATTGACCGCTGGCACACTGGTGTCTGTGCTGGTGACCCCCTGGCCACCTGCCAGCTTGGAGCTTCTGTCAGCACGATGATGAGCTGTGCTGGAGCAGCCCAGCAGCCCCAGGCTGGCTCTCACAGACCGACACTGCCACACGTCCGGGACAGGGAAGGCCACCGTCTGCCCTGCAGCTGGGCTGGCAGCTGGGGGCAAGGCAGAAGCTGCCCCGGCCCTGCAGGCAGCACCCTGCAAGCGGATGCCTTACACCAGCACGGCCCCCGGGGCTGCAGCAGCGGGAGCAGGGTGCCAGCCCAGAGTGTGAGGAACGGGAGGAGCCTGGCACTGGAGATCTGGGCAGGGCCCATGGAAGAACAGATCTTGTCCTGCAGACCCACATCCCAACCCTGTCACGCAAGCATCCTGTGAGCAGGGAGAGACACCGAGCCCACTGGGAGGCAGGAGGAGGAAAAGCAGCTCAGAGCCCCGGGAAAATGGTGGGACACCCTGGAATAAGCGACAGGGGTGTAGAGAAGGGCCCCAGGGCAGCACTGGCTGGAGGCTTTGAGCTGCTGCTGTCCCCAGGACAAGGTGCAGCTGCAGTTGGAGCTGTACCTCCCAGACCCCAGGCACACGGCACAAAGCCACCAGCACCTTTCTGCCCGTGTTGAATCTTGCCAGACGAGCTGCTCCCAGCCTTGCAGCCCGAACAGCCCCAACGGCTCTGCCTTTCTCTCTGACCAAATAATGTTTTGCAATATTCAGGGTTTCACGGCTTCTTTGTTTTCGTAAGACTGGGCTCCCACGGAAGGTCAGTGTTGCAGGGGGAAGCTGAGGTGATGGGAGTGAGGAAGGCTGAGGACCATGGAGGGGAATAAACGTCCTCTTCTAAAGTATTGCTTATAAAAGCTGCTGGATTTTGGTTTGGGTTTGGGGAGGTTTTGGTTTGGGGTTTTTTTTGCTTTGTTTTGTTTTTTTCATATAATTTCAAAATAATTTCATCATTTTAGAATGGCCAGAAAGATTTATGTCTTTCTGGGAGCTGGCAGCAGTGCAACAGCCTGCTCATCAGAGGAAAATGTGAAAAATGGCTGGGCTAGAGAAACCCCCTTCAGACTCTGGACAGAGAAGCAGAATGAGAGCTGACACGTCCAGGTGTCCTGGGTGGTGTGGAGCACAGAAAGCTGTGGGGCTGGACCTGCCCCTGCAGCCCCCACCAAGAACCCCACTGGGATCATCTGAGTGCCTCCAGCTGCCCTGGCCACAGGGATGCCCCTCCTCAGGCAGCAGCCCTACTGCAAAACCAGGCACGCTGCCAGGGATGCTGCCAGGGTGCTGGGCTCACCCATCTCTGCGGGACAAGCCTGGCACAGAGCAGCGGCTGCCGGCACTGACCTGCCCCACAGCCATGGGTGAGAAGCTGTTTGTATCCATGTGGGAGCGACAGCACTGGGACGCCTCTCACAAGCCCAAGTTACTATCTTCCCAAGACATCAACAGTCAATATTTTGTGATGATATCATTAGATTATTGTTCATTATCTTCCTGGCCCACCCAGCTGCACTCTCTCCAAGCTGGCCCCCTCACAGGGGGCAGGATGCTGAAGCCAGAGCCCAGCCTGGCTCCTGGCCTGGCACAGAGGCATGGCCGATTCGCCTGTGGGACCAAGTCTACCCTGCAGAGTATTTCAGCCTGAGGTCTGTTGGAGGTTTTGGGAGACTTTAAGATCTAATGAAGATTTTGGAAGCATCCCAAAGAGCTGAATGTGTTCTGCGTGGCAGAGCTCATGCCAGGAGTACCAGGATGGGGCCATTTCTACATATGCTACTTAAAAATGACTCTGCCATTTCAGCTGACCCTAAACACAGCCAAAGGCAAAAGGAAGGTGCGTTTAAAAATCCCAAACCAAAACCAGAGAAGTACAAAATATTTTCAGTTTAGGCTATACAAAACCCTGGGGGCTGAGACACTGTCTGGGTGTCTTCATTTGGCCAATAGGATAAAAAAGTCTGTTTCTTTCCCAGTTTGACCAGCACTGGGAAGAGTGGGAGTTGTTCATCTTCTGTGGGAATGGAAAAAGCCATGGTGGGTTGAGAGCCACTTGGTGCCCTTGTAGAAACCCCACGCAAGCCCCTGCGGATGGGAACATCCCTACCACGGGCAGAGGCTGCCCACACCCATGGCACCCGGCACGCTCCGTGCCACCCCCCCGAGCCCAGCACTGCCTGTGCACAACTGCCCCAGAGCTTCCTGCGGCCCCGCAGAGTCACAGAGCCACAGACTGGTTTGGGTGGGAAGGGGCTCCGAAGCTCCCCTCGTCCAAGCCCTTGCATGTGCCAGGACAGCTGCAGCTGCAGCAGGGTGCTCAGAGCCCACCACATCTCCCCTGGGCACCCCAGGCAGGAAACATGGGTGAATATTTTGCCCCGTGTGCGCTGGCAGAAGGGGGACAATTGTCCCACGTGGCTGGCGAGCTCTCGGCACGGGGTGGCCAGGTTTCTGTCTCCGTTGTCCCCTCCATTGCAGGCCTGCCCAGCTCGCCCAGCGTGGCACTGCCGCCGGGTTCAGGGCTCTGCCAGGACAGCGGGGCAGCAGGGGGCAGCCTGGGCTGGGGCAAAGTGAACTCGTGTCCCCTGTGACAGCCTCCTGGCAGACAGGGTGACGCGTGGGGCGCGCACAGGGCTCGGCACCAGTGCCCCCCTGACAGCTCCGTCCTCACCAGTAAGGAGCTGGCTGCAGGCTGCACCCGGGGCACAGGCCAGGGACATCCTGCTCGCTGCCACTGCTGCGCCTGAGCTCTGCTCTGCGGGTGCCCGGCTGCGGGACAGACTGGCACCCTGGCAGGGTGGCAGGGTGTGCGGGTGCAGGCAGCACAGGCAGCCCTGCCTGGTGGTGGGTTCTTCTCGGGAAGATTTCGTAACAGTTTCTTGTTTCCTCCCCAGGTAAAAGGGCCAGGGCACATCCCTACAGTCACCATGGCCCCCCGGTGTCTTCTTGGGCTTGTAGACACCCCCGACCTCCTTCATGGGAGGAGATTGTTTCCAGCAGCCAAAAGAAACCAAACCTGCCTGCCTGGACCTGTCTGAGGGTGGGATGTCTGTCCCTGTCTGCCTGCAGCAGGGACCGGCAGCTTCGTGGGGTCCCTTGGACCCTGGCAGGGATGCCAGGGGAGGTAATGGGGGTATGTGCCCAGAGAGGCTCCAGGGCAGCATGACACACTGGTCCCAGTGCTGGCCCCTGGAGCTGGCTGCAGGGCAAGCAGAAGCCACAGGTCCTACCTGCCTCATCTCCATGGGACCAGACTGCAGGGAGGGAAGGGAAGGGAAGGGAAGGGAAGGGAAGGGAAGGGAAGG
>JANVCC010000079.1:755154-774766 GCA_025345505.1 Todiramphus chloris collaris
TGCACGACCCCGATCCCCGTCCCAGCGAGGACCAGCCCAGGACACAGGTCATCCATCCTCGGTTCATATCACAGGGATCTGCACTGGCAAGAGCAGGACAGCGGGTGCAATGCCCGCGGGCTGAGAGCGTGGTGGGTGCTGGAGCTGCTGCAAACCCCCAGGGCTGCAAGGACCTGTGATGGGCGGAGGAGTTTCTGACCCTGTGGTGGGGAAGAAAAGCAAAAGAGCACAAAATGTACAGGCTGGGGGCCCAAGATGTGACTGTTCCTGTTGGCATTTGGGATAATTGCTCTGCTGGGAGAGCAGTCCTTCTCTAAGAAGGGTAGCTGGGCACAGAGCCCAGCCTCCAAGAGCGTGAGAAGGGCATGGAGCTGGGCAGGAAAAAAACTACAAATAGACCTGGGTGACTGGATCCTTCCCAAGCCACATGACTGAGGACACAGAGGTCCCATATCCCCCAGGGCAGCTTAAGGACTGGGCACATCCAGGTTGAGCTCAGATAAGGGCCAAGCACACCCCGCTCCCCATAACACCCCCATCAGCAGGCTCTGGCAGTGGGGACCCCCTGTGCCATCTCCCCCTGGCTCCTGTCATACATGCCCAGTGACAGGAGCGTTGGCTATGTGGTGTTGCAGCTTTGTTTGGCAACCTCCAGCACGGAGGGGCTGAGGTGAGGTGGGTAAGCAGGAGATGCCCTGGCTGGGGACAGCAGACCTGCTCCAGCTGTTCCCAGTGTGGACCACAGCTTCGCACACTGGTTTCCAGATGCAGTCAGAGCCCTGAAGGTACATTCACAGATCTGCAAAACCAGGGCTAACAAGAATAGAGCCTGGAGAGATGATGCTCACTCACATCACCCAGCACATCGCTCCCAGACCTGTCCATAAACCCCAGTTTCATGTCTCCTGGACCACCACTGCAGTGCTGCCAGTCCCCAGAGTTCAGGGTGCTGAAGTGGACACAGCCCAGACACAGGGTGAGGCTCAGGCACAGGCCAGACCCAGCAGGGACCCAGCAGCAGTGTGGGCAGGCCCAGGGGACCACACCGGGTCAGCCCCGCAGCTCCCAGAGGACTCTGGTCCCAGCAGCCCCATCACATTTCTGGAGCCCTCCCACCACCCCAGCAGCAGTCCCGCAGTACCCAGGCCTGGGGCCAGTGCTGCTGGAGCAGGGCCAGGGCATTCCCAGGGGCTGGGGTGGCCCCAGGGGCAGAGCTGCCCTGTCTCTGCACAGAGCAGCATTGAGCGGGGACAATGGTCCTCTCTTTCCTTTGACAGCCCTCAGGGGCTCTGCATCTAAGCAAAGGCACAAAATGGGAACTGAGGACAATTGTCGTGGCCCTCCTGGTGCTGTCTGGGTCTCAGGCTGCCCCCAGGAGCACTTGAAAGAGGCTGCAGCAAAGGTCCCTCTCTCAGCTGCAGGGGACTTGGCTCAGGTCCCCCTCCCAGAGCAGGAGGCACAGACAGCTCGCCCCTGGAGGGCTCTGCAGCGTGCAGGGGGGCCCAGCTCACCCCAGTGCCACCCCCCAGCTCACCCCAGCTGTGCTCACCCCAGCTGTGCTCACCCCAGCTGTGCTCACGGGCTCCTCATGCTCAGGCTGATTGTGCAGCCTCAGCTCACCCACCCCCCTTCCCCTGGGACAGGACAGGCAGGAACTTCGAGGCTCGATGGGCTGACATAGGCAGAGAGACAGAAGGATAAATTAAATAGATCACCTCACTTTATTATCCCTAAAGACAGGCAACCCTCCTCATAAAGAGGGTCACTTAATTAAACCTTGGGCAAAAGAGGCACTGGACACGAGAGGTGGCACCATGAACGTGATGGCAGGCACCAATGCCCAGCCCTGGGGACAACTACTGCAGGCAGAGGACACAGCAAGCCATGGCCTTGTTCCTCCTCCTCCCTCTCCCTGGATCTCTGCTGATCCTCACTTTAGCACGGGGCAGCAGGCCCAAGGGTAGAGCAGGGATTCATTGAGCTTCTGGTCAAGATGGACCTCAGAGAGGAGCGGGATGGGGCAGACAGCACTGGACAGATAACAACAGGAGTCAGAAAAGAATTGGTCGTCCAGGTCCAGCACCGTCTGCCCAGCTCAGTGCATGGTCAGAGATGAAACAACCCTGGAGAGAAAGGTCCAAGTCTTGGAGCTCTGGAGAGCCAGGCTTGTGCTACATGGGGATTTACAAGGATTTCCTATGAAAGTATCATAAATACCAAGTACCAAGCCACCATGGAAAGACATCATTCAGCTCAAGCATCATCACCGAGCTGTGTAGGAAGGAGGAAGTATTGTGAGATGTACCAGCCTAACAGGACCCAGGATTCAACCACCACCACCCCAAGATACCTGGAGAGGGGTGCAGTTCAGACTCTGTGTGTCAGGCCAGGAGGCCAGTGTCCAGCACCGGGACAGCAAAGCTGCCATTTCTCCACTTGGAGATGTGCAAAGGAAAGAGCCCATCAGCCTCCGTTTCATCACCCACATTCAGTTAAATACAGACCCATGTCCTACAGCCCCGCTGTGAGATCCAGCTTGTGTTAGCATCCTCACGCTGTAGGACATCACCTCTCCTTTCAAAGTCATCACGAAAAACACCTAAGCCTGGCAGTCACAAGAACACATTTGCCAGGTGAAGCCAAATGGAGGGAGACAGAGGTGTCTGCCCCCACCTGCAAACAGCCTGAACCCGCAGCTCTGAGGAACCGGCCACCTCGTTTGGGTCCATGGCTCATCAACTACAGAAGCCTGCAGATTTGTAAACAGCGGCTATGGCATCACTACCGCAAACTGGAGAGAGGGATTACCCCGGGGGGAGCACCAGCTCGGGCACTGCTCTGCCCCCACACAGTGGCACTAGCAGGCAGAGCTCAGGCAGCAGAGGCCAGGCTTGTCACACCGCGGTTTCAGTCTTGCTCTCCAAAAGTGGAGCAAGCAGGGGACAGGCCATCCCTCAATGGCCAGGCGTGCCCGGAGATGCCAGCTGGAGTGTTGAAGATGCATCACCTTTTTCTGAGAGCAGCCAGAATTCAGCCTAAGTCAGGCCAAGGGCACAGCAGCTTCCCCACCATGGGCAGCAGCCGTTTGGGTGTCGCAGGGCTGGGCTACAGTCCCTGCAGTCTGATTAGAGACAGAAAAAGAGCAGCACGGCTGGAAAGCCCAGCAGCAGAGCAGGGTGGGGATGCTTCCCAGACAGGGGTGGGGGCGCTTCCTCCTGCAGAGATGCCACCAGCAACTCCAGACCTCCAGACAGGACACCTGGAGCAACAGGTGCAAGGGCTTTTGGGCAGGAGTCCCACAAAACCCTTGGGGAAGCTCAAGGATGGGGAGCGGGGAGATGGGCACTAGATGAAGGTGGAGTCCAGCTGGCTGGTTTCGTGGTTATTGCGAGCACGAGCCTCAAAGAGCTGCTTGATCAGGGCAGATTTCTCCTGCTCCAGCTGAGTGATGCGCTCGCTCTTGTCGGTCACCTCCTGCACAAGACAGAGGAGGAAAATGCTGCTCAGAGGAGGAAAATACTGCATTTGTCACAGTCTTTTTCCCTCCATCAGGGATGCCCCGTCCCTCCCCATGAACCCAGCAAACATCTGGACACAGCTGCCTGATGGAGCGTCTCCAGGTGCAGCCCATATGCCCTTCTCTGGGATGACCAAGGTTGGCCAAGCTAAAGGAAGACTTTCCACTAGCTTGTATTCTTTCCCTGGTCACATCCAACCCCTCCTCTCCCAGGGGATCTCCTCCCCACATACCCCCGCTGACCTTGGTGAGGAGCCGGTTTTGATCCTTCAGCATGTTGATGGCTTGCTGGGAACCTGCTGAGGCTGGGGATGCCACAGGGACCAGCCTGCTCAGAGCTGAGGAGGGGTTTGATGGCTGCAGAGAAGATGAAGGAAGGAAGGAGACACTGAGTCTCCTTCCTAGTGGTCCTCCCCAGCCTTTCCCGAAGCCAGAGGCTGTTCTTGTGGAGCACAGGGAACTGAGAGAAACCCAGCACAGGATTAAGGTCCCAGTACAGGCCATTGCAGGGTCTCCAGCACAGCAGGCAGAGGTGGGAAGCACTCTTGCCAGTGTGCTCAGCTCCTGCCATGAGTCTGGTGAGACAGCCAGCTCCAAGAGGGCTGACTCAGCACCTCAGCAGGATGGTTTCCTTGACAATGGCTACACCTTTTTGGGGATCTCCTTTTGTCCCCCAAATGCCTCAAGCATCCTCCAGCTGTCCTGTCCTCTTGGCCATCCCACATCTTGCCCAGAGATACAAGTCAGCTCCCCAGAGCCCAGGAAACTCTGGCAGCTCCATGGTCAGCCCAGTCACCAGTGTGAGGGGGGACAGGATGGATCCCAAGCTCATGCAAACAACCACAAACTGCTAATTTGCTGCTCTCACCTTGCCGGTGGTGGAAAGGAGGTCACCCAGGCAGCGGTTAACTTCCTGCAGCTTGGGGACCAGGCACCCCAGGTGGCTCTGGCCACCCTCAGGGAAGAATTCCTGGGGAATGAGGAGGAAGAAGAGGCTGGAGGTTATTATGGGTCTGGCTTCAGGTCCAGCCAAGTCCCAGCCCATTTCTCCAGATCCACAGAGCAGCCCCAGCTCTGTCTGAGCAGATGGGCACCCCAAGAACAAGCCCCAGACTCACAGCACTGGTTTTGTTCTTCCCCAGGAGCCTCTGGCGTTCCTGCATGAACTGAATGTGCTGATGGTACCACTCCCGGACGCGCTCTACCAGCTCCAGACCCTGCAGCAGCAAATCCTTCTCCTGTTCCAGCTCCTTCATGTGCTTCAGCTGCAGGACAGAGTGCACAGAGATGTCCCCCCGCTTCTCACCGAGGACCTGCCAAGCCCCAGGAGCTGGTTTCTGCATGAGGCATGGAGGGACATGGATATGGGCAGGGGTCTCAGCCCCTCTCCCCATGAAAAGCTGCAGAGGAGCAGAATGAAGGTTGCTGCCTGATGCTGCCGTAGAGGAAGTGTTCTTGGTTTGGGAGAAGAACCAAAGCAGGCAGAGGACGGCAGGCCACACATCCCCTCCCGCTCTGCACTACAGCGGTGCGTTTCTCTGCCTCATGCTTATCGAGGGATGCAGCAAGAGCAGGGCCTGAGCCACTCCCCAGATCCCCACAAGGCTTCGAGCAGCAGCAGCAGCACAAACACACATAGCTTTTGGAAAGCAGAGAGCACCAGAGCTAAATATGCAGACTGGAAGCTGGGGAAAAACCTGCAGCCCTTTTCCCCCCGCGTTCTGCTCCCCACTCTGCTTTGGCCCCCAAGGCACCTCCGAGATGAGCAGAGCACAGCCTATGTTCCTGCTGCCAGCCTCTGCCAGTCTCACAGGCTGAAGCACCAGCATCGCCCGGAGGGGGACATGGGGACCTTTATGCACCTGGGGAACGACTACGAGGGTGCCCGGGGGTCCTGCCCCCAGAGCAGACCCCGGGAGGAGCGGGGCAGGACACTGCACCGGGTCATGGCACAGCCAAGGCTGCCCGAGGGCAGCAGGCTTGAGCCTTCCTTTTACCGTGCTGGCAGGGCTGGAGCAGGGGCTGTGCCCCAGGGGACACGGGGGGCCCTGCTCTGCTGCCACCCTATCCCGTCACCCCTTGGCACTGCACTGCCATCGGCAGTCACGGAGGTGGCGAGAGAAAAGGGGACATCCCTGGGGAATGGGGCAAGCAGTGCAGGACCCTTTCATCAGCCCCCACCCCGTGAGCCCAGGGCTCCCCCTCCCCTTCTCCTGAGCGGTGCCAGCTGACTCCCCGGCTCCTGCCTCCATGTCTCTGTGACAAGAGCCCGGGGATCTGCCTGCCTTGTTGCCTCTGCCACAACACAGCCTGGCATTCACCACCATGGCACAGACTGGGCTCCCGGAGAGCCTCCTCCAGGCACCAGTGGGACTTTGATCTCCCATAAGCTGCTGGATGCTCAGGAACCAATTCTGCTGCTTTGGAGAGCATCTGGAGCGGGGTAATTAAGCTCAGAAGTGACCCTGAACAGATTCCCACCATTCTTCAGGCCACCAGCACCTCCCTGTCCCCACTACAAGCCCCAAAGCCTCCCAACCATCCCACGCCAGACACCCTTTACACCCGAGCTGCTCCTAGAAATGCCCTTTGCAACACAACAGCCCCGACAGACATCCTCCACATGCTTGGATGGACAGACAGACCAAACGGGACATACCCACAGGAAGAAGTGCAGAGCCTTGCTGCTACACAGGCTGTTGCTGAGGGGCATGAAGAAGGTGCTGTACATGGCAAGGACCCCCACCCAGCTCAGGCTGCAGCCTGCAACTGACTGGCCTGCCCTGGTCCCACCAGGCTTTCTGGCCTGCACGGTGGTTGGAGGAAGAGGCAGCATCCCATCAACTCTGCTGGCTGTGGGGACAGATGGCATCCCGCTAAGGTCGGGATGCTCTGGGGGCAGAGGCAGCTTCTGGAGCAGACCATTGGACTTGGCTGATGCTACGGGGGACAGCAAGGGAGGGCAGAGTGCTGTACCCTGGGCCGCCTACATACGAAAGCACTCAGCCTCTCAGAGAAGGTCTCACCCCAGTTAGGCCCTGTGGCCATGGGGAAATCAGGACGATCGATGATGGACTGTCTGCAGAACACCAGCTGAGCTGACAGACTGTCTGCAGAACACCGGCTGAGCTGACAGACTGTCTGCAGAACAATGGCTGAGCTGACACCCGCTGTGGTCCTGCAAAGGGCTCCGGGCTGCAGCCCAGCCCCACGCATCCAAGGCTGCTCAGGTTCAACTGGTCCCAGTGCGCACCGGGGTGCAGGATGGGTATCAGTGCTCCCATCCCCCCGGGCTTTAGACAAATCAGCTTAATCACAGCAGAGTACACTGATCTCAGCATCCAGGAAGGTGACAGCACAGCCCTGCACTGGGATTTGGTCCTTGCTGGACTCAAACCATGTCTATACACGCAGAAGTGGGAGTAGCACCCGAAGGTCCTGGCTGGGTGCCAGGGAAGGCTTCTCGGCTGTGGGACAGTGCCAATCACCCCTCCCCTGGAGGGGCAGCACCGAAAGGCAGTGCAGGACTTGGGTACATGGGGAAGAGGCAGAAAGGCAGAGGACCTCCCTCCCACCACCCCTACAACAACTTGGGGAAACAGAGGCAAGGACAACACAAACCCAGAGCATGGGTGCTTGTGGCAGAGCTGGGCACAAACCACAGCTCTCAGCTAGACACGCTGGCCACCAGCCCCTCCTCACCAGTACAAGGCGGGACCTTCAGCCCATGGCAGCGATGGGCTCCAGCCTGAAGCTGCACACACAGGGAAGAGCCTGGCCAAGGAAGGAAGGAAGGAAGGGCCATCACCTCTCCAGAACAGCAACTCCCAGCCACCAAAACCCTGAGAACCAGACAGCCCCACCCCCAGAAGCACAGGTATACGTGTGTTACTCCTTGGCAGCCCCTCACATGGCCGCAAGCTCAGCAAACCATGTGTGCACACTGCCCCTCCTCGGGCCAGGTGACAGCGTGTGTTGTGTCACCCAGGGCCAGGGACAGGCTGCAATGGATGCTGCCTGCGGCACCGGCCAGCCCAGCTGGGCTCGGGGAGCCCGGTGACACCAGGGTGCAAAGAGTGGAAGTGACAGAGGTGACAGTCACAGCCTTGGCAGGAGCTCCAATGCGAGCCAGAGCCAACCCCACCAGTCACTCATCCCGCAGACTCTCTTCCTAGGGAAATTTAGCTTGAGCTTGTGGGCAACGTGCCCAGGCAGCTCCTCCAGCACATCTGGGAGCAGTGCATATCCCGCCATCCAGGCAACCACTTCTAAGCCCCTGCACTCGGGATCGGAGGGAGAGGAGTAGAATCCTCCATCCCAGGCTGCCCAGCAAAATTCAATGCTGGTTTCTCTGCATTACTGGCAAAAAGTCTCTCAGGAGACAGGAGGATCAGCATGCTTGAGCCTCGACCTCCAGAGAATATCTGGCAGGGGTTGCCACTGCTCACCAGTGTGGAGCATACCTCAGCTGTACTGGAGTGCTTGAAAGGCCCAGAGACCCTCCTACTCCTACGCGTTTGCCTTTCTCTGCTCAAGGTTTTGCTCCTGGGGAAGGCACCTGTGCAGTCAAATGCTGGCTCCATGGGCTGAGCCCACTCAGAGGGAGGCAAGGTGCCTCCCCCCTGACCAGCACCACTTGGGACAGAGAGCATCTCAATTAACAGCAGGACCTCCATGTACATCAACAGAGCCTTGTATCCAAAATACCAGGGTCTGCCTGACTCCCATCAGCTCACAGATGCAGGGTGGGTAGGGGGGAACCACAGCCCAAGCAGAGGTGCTGGCAGCAGCGAGACCCCTGTGATCCACCGTCCTCCAGGGACCACAGGCCCCGTTGCTGAAGGGCTGTCCCCTTACCATGCTGAAGTCCACACCATTGGTGATGGTGTGTCTCCGGTGCTCTGCACGTCCCCTCTGATGCCTTCGAGTGTCCCCAGTCCCTGGATGGCCACCATCTCCCTGGGACTGCCCAGCAGCCTTGGCATCACCGCCTGTAACAGAGGAAAGCATGAGGCCACCAGCCGCTCGCACAGCCACTTCTACAGGACCATCTGCAGGGTGGGCTGGCGAACACACACAGCAGAGAGAAAGTGAGCAAAGCATCAGCCCGAGTGCCTGCCTGCATCTTCATACAGACAGGACAGGCTTCAGCAATGACTTGCTTGCTTGCATCAGGCTGGCACCAGACCTCAGTGGTCATCTTCTGCAAAAAGCAAGTGGCTTCTGGGAAATGTTATTTCAGCCCCAGTAGAGAAAATTAAATCATCAGTGACATTGTGCACCCTCATCCTGTCCTCGTGGGACCCCCGACTCCCACTTAGGTGGCACAGGCTCTGCCAGAAGCCCAAGTCCTCCTGAAGGCAGCTCCCACTTGGTGATGGGCTGGGCCATGCAGATGTGTCCTCCTGGCCCAACCCCATGTCTGTAGTCTAACTGTAGGGTAAAGCAGGCTGCAGGGTTTCTGATTCTTGCAAAAGACTGACCTACTACAAACACACGACTGGTGCACTCCGTGTATAACCTATTTCTGCAGGTTAAGTTCAGACCGGCGGGTTTTAGGCTGGATCAGACACCTCCTGCCTTTGCTGCCTGCCCGCCAGAGCAGGCATTGCCTGGGCACCTGGAGTCAGCACGAGTCCTGCCCCGCGGAACTCGCCAGAAAGGCAGCCCTGCGGCCATGGCCAAGCCAGCTCAGATCCCGCCTCTGGCCGAGCATCACCCTGAACCACGGTACCAGGGCAGCCAAGGGCACAGCCAAGGGCACAGCCAGCACCCTCCCTGGGCATGCCTGGCGAGCATGGCTGCTGCACCTCCCTTCTTGTCCCGGTCCCCTGCCGAGTCCCCAGCAGATCCTACCTCTTGCTACCCCCTGGCCCTTGCAGCTCGCCCTGCTCTCTGCACACAGCTGTTCTAGGGAGTTTCTTTTCCAGCCTGGCCTTCAGACAAGAGCAGAGGGGAGGCAGGCAAGAGAGTGCAGGCAGTAAGGCAGCTAGAGAAAACATCTCCTCCTCAGGACCACTCCCCACATATCTGCCAGGCACCCCCACCCATCGCCACATCCTTCTCCTATGGCATAAGCCTAGGACGGTCCCTGCTGCATGGGCACAAAGGGCTGCAAGTGCCAGGACAGGGCACCCAGCATTGCCGTGGGCTGGCACATCGCTGTCTGCTGCTCCACGAGTCTCCTCAGGTAAGCAAATGGACACGATGGAAGAGGGATATGGGACAAGGTAGGGCAGCCATGGCTGCAGGAGACCCCTTCACCTTGAAGGCAGTGAGGTCTGGGATTGTTGCGCCACACTGGGCCTGCCTGCATTGCCACGTTTTCTCCAGCGTTGCAACAGGAGCTGGACTCGGGCTCAGGGGGCAGCAGGCAACACTGCACAAGCACCTTGCTCAGCCTGTCACCTTGTGTCACTGGGAAAAGAAGCAACTTTGGCACAGGAAAAATTGTCTTTCTGGTCCGTCATGGCATCCCAGTTCTCCTACCAGTAAGTGCTCTGGCTTAGATAGGTCTCCAGCACATCAATAAACACAAAGTCTGATATCACCCATTCATCTGTTTTGTCAGTGACCTTCAGTTTGATAAACCTGTATCTACCTGGGAGGTGACCAGCAAGATGGGTGCAACCATGTCCATGTTCCCCTAGCAAACCTGCAGCACATCCTGCTTGGAAAGCTGAGGAACAGCCCCAAAACCAAGGGTAGCTTCAATAGGCAGAATCCCAAATCAAAGCCAGGAGCACCTCTGGGAAGAGCTGCAGGGTAGAAACAACACGTTAGAAAGGTCTTTGCTGCCATTACTTGGAAGTGCCAGGTGGAGCTGAGATGAACCTGCGATAGGAAGGTGCTCCCTGTGCACCCAAGCTGACAATGTGGCAGCTAAAACAGGACTCCTGATAGTGAGCTGGAATCAGTTCTCAAGCAAAGAGCAGGACCAGCTCACCAGAGGTGGGACAGATCCTGCCATGAGATATGGGGTAGGCTCCTCCCTCCCAGAGCCCCTCTGCCCCTGTGGGGTGTAAGCCCAGCGTTTGCCAGCCAAAGCAAGCGCCCAGGCTGGAGCAGACACCTCACCATCATTTGGCACACTTACACACGTGTCTTTGGCAATGCCCCAGACAGTAACAGCTGCCTACAAACCGTCTCCTCCCTCCCAGCCACCCCAGCAGCAAAGTCAACCGCTGTGCTGGGGACGAGACAGTGCCCAGGGCCACCACAGGCTTCCTGGGCAAGGCACCTTCTGCTGTGTCTTGCCCTCTCCAGGTCTCAGTTCACAGGGGTAGCAGAGGGGTAAAGACTCCCAACACGGAGATGCTCAGACACTGCTCTGACAGGCCACCTAGGCCCCAGTGGTAGGAAAGCCATCATAGTGATTCCACGCCCAGTGAATTCTACAATATCAGCCTCACCATCCTTGTGCCCGAGCAGACACTGTTGGCTCCCCAGAGACTGTGGCTGGCACCCAGCAGCAGCTCGGGGAATGCCCCAGCACCGCTGAGCTCATGAGAGCTTCTGAGAAGCTAGAAGCTGATGCTGAGGAAGAACTTCTTTAGAAGCACTTCTGCTCATATGCTAGCGGAGGTTTAGTGGAGAAAGTGAACAGAGTCACCATCCCACTGGCTCTCTGCACCCCTCACATGCCAGGAGGATCATTTCACCCCAACCTCCAACATCTTGCCATGATCCACATCCAAATCACCTCTGACACATGCAGATGCCTCCTGAACCAGAAAGCAGAGCTAGGGTGGCATCCTGTAAGCAATTCCTTCACAAAATACAGACAGGGAGAGTTTCCTCAGCTTCTGTGCAAGTTGATGAGCATGGTTACACCATCCCAGGTTTGGTTCTTAGAGAATCTACTTCATGCTGCTGGAGGCTCAGAGTAGCTTTGTGCCCAGATGATACAATCATAATGGAGACAGGGCTTCCTGGACCCCTGGGCAGCTATCAGCACCCAGCACATTTCTCTGAAGCAAGAAAGTCTCCTTCTCTGGAGGCTTTCAAGACCTGTCTGGATGCGTTTGAGTGATCTGCTCTAGTTTTATCCTGGTCTGGCAGGGGAGTTGGACTCAATGATCTTCGGAGGTCCCTTCCAATCCCTACCATTCTGTGAAAGCCACGTTCTGCAACGGCAGTGTCCAGCTCCCTCACGGCCAGCTGAGGAGAACATCTACCCATTCAACCACACCTGGGAAACCCTCCGTGGTGGAAGTGACCACTGGGCAGCTGTGCAGGATCTGGAGCTAAAAGAGATAGAATAACTCTGAGTTATAACATTTGTGAGGCTGCTGAACCAACCTGAAATTCAGGCCTATTGCCAGAATACAGCCCTGCACTGCGGGAAGCTGGAAGAAAGGGCTGAAGCACTAACCCTGCCCGCAGGCTCAGGACATGAGTGTAACATCAGCCTGTAATGGAAAGATTCTCAGCAACCAGAAAGTTGCTGTAGTCATCGGCTCACTCCCTTCCAGGGAAGAACTTTCAATTTGCTGATACTTACCAAGCAGGATTTTTTTTTCAGGTTTTTCCAGATTTACACTCTTGACAATAAAGAGCCAGCCTGCTTAATAATATTCCTCCAGACGAAGCTCCAGTGATTAGTCTGGAGGCAAAATGGAAAGCAGAGAACCTCAGCCATGCTTAAAGTATCTTCTCCACCCAGCCAAAGAAGGGACTGGGAGGGAGCGGGTGGGAAGGGAAAGCAAATCAGCCCAACTTTCCCAAGGCAGAGGAAGTCATTGCACTTAAGTGTTGCCCTACTCTTCACACAGACCTTTTTGTCTGTAGAGCTCAAAGCATTTGACAAATCTAGGTAAAGGATTGTTACCTATACCAGGTAAGTCCAGAAGCCTATAATGTCTCCCACTGACTAGCAACAAATGAAGATGTAGGCTGCCCCCTGCCAAGGTCAGATGCCAGACGGGGGTGGAGGCCCTGGCAGCCCCAGCACAGGGATCTTGGGTCCTGAAAAAGGGACAGAGACCACAGGGACCTGCCAGTGAGCTCTGCAGACAGAGCCTGGACACTCAGATGGCGCTGGAGGACAGCACAGCAGATCTCCCTGATGCAGCTTTCCCCTTTAATTATTGCCTTATTATTACTTATTGTAAATAGTGCTGTGGAATTATCTGAACAAGTAAGTTGGCTGAGGTTTTGCTATATTTTTCTTGGTCCCAAGTGTGGTGACAGCATGAACCCAGCCTTTCTGGGGGCACACTGCAGCACGCAGCCCGCCCAAGCACACGGCTGCTTTATGCCCCCAGGTCTCGCCGCAGCAAAGTTGCTCGGCTCTCAGAGACCCCACGGCCCAGCGACTCTCCGGGGTGAGCAGCTGCAGCCCCCATCCCCCGAGGAAGGTCACCGACGGACTTTGCGTCAGGGGACAACCACGGCCACGTTCCAGTAAAGCCCTTAATTCTTCCTGTCACCGCTATAAACAGACGAGCAGCAGGCGAGGGGCGGTGCGAGGAGCAGCACAAGCCCGAGGCAGAGAGCAGAGCGGCGCGCTCGCCACCCCCGTTTGGCCGCGGCTTGGACAAAAGCGCAGCGAGGCCAAAATGAAAACCAGCGGTAACTTTGCCGGAGTTTTACATCGGACGTGCGGGAAGAGCTTGCTGCCGGTTTAAGCCCAGAGGGGGGAGCAGGTCTGCGCTGCCCGAGGAGCGGCGCAGGGTCCCGACACGCTCTGCCTAACGCGAGCGGTGCTGCCCGCACCCCGGCGATGCCCGCGCCCCGGCCGGGCTCGCTCCGCCCCGGCTCACCTCGGCCGCGGGGCTGGCCGTGCCCCGGCTCCCACTGCCCGCTGCTCTTCCCGCGCCGTTCCTCGGCACAACGCGGGCTCGGCGGCTTCTCCCCGCTCCGCCGCCCGCCGCCGCTTTCCACGGGGGGCTCCGCGCCGGGCAGGGCGGCCCGCAGCCCCAGGACGAACCGCTCGAAGGTCAGGTACCCGCTGGCCGGTGCCGCCCGCCGCAAGCCCTCCATCACCCCGGCGGGCAGCTCCCGGGCTTCGGTCCCCCGCCAGCGGGACTCGATCTCCCGCAGGTGCACGTAACCCCGCCGCCGGTCATCCAGGATATCGAAGAGAGTCCGCAGGCTCTGCAGGAACACCCGGGGCAGACCCTCGGTACCCGCGGGGAGCGGCCGGTCTCCGCGCTCCGGGGCCATCGCTGCCACCGCTCTCGAGCGTTACTGGCTGCTCCGGCCCCCGCGCTCCTATTGGTTGGTGAAGAGCAGTCCCGCTCTCTCATTGGCTGACGGCGGGAGGTCGCGCTGGCCATTGGCTGAGAGGGAGGACGGCGATTTGAGTTCCGCGCGGCGCCCGCCCCCCCGCGATCGGGGAGGGCTGCGGGCGATGTCTGCCGGCGATGTCTGCCCCGCATCCCCCCGGGACTCCCGGGAACGGCTCGGGGACCTCGGCCCGGCAAGAGCCGCGCTGGCGGCGTCCGCCCGCCCCGGCACAAGCACAGAATCAGCGAGTGACAGGATGGTTTGGCTTGGAAGAGACCTTCAAAACTCATCTGGTCCAACCCCCTGCAGGGAGCAGGGCCATCTGCAGCTAGAGCAGGGTGCTCAGAGCCCCGGGCAACATCCCCTGCAACGGTGCCAGGGATGGGGCAGCCACCACCTCTCTGGGCAACCCCAGCCAGGCTCTCACCACCCTCAGTGGCAACAATCTTCCTTCTCTCGAGTCTAAATCCCCCTCTTTCAGTTTAAACCCATCACCCCTTGTCCTGTTGCAATAGTCTCTGCTCAAAAGTCTGTCCCCATCTTTCTGACAGGCCCCTTTAAGTACTGAAAGCTGCAAGAAGGTCTCCCGGGAGCCTTCTCTTCTCCAGGCTGAACAACCCCAACTCTCTCAGCCTGGCCTCTCAGCAGAGGGTTTCCAGTCCTTGGATCATTTTTGTGGCCTCCTCTGGCCCCACACCAACAGGTCCATGTTTTAATCAAATCCCACCTTCCTTCAGTGCAGCTCCACAGCTGCAAACGTCCTTATTTACAGGCAGGACTTAGGCCATCACTGCCTGTGCCCAAATGTAGTAAGTGCTTCTGCTGCTGGTGGTAATAAATAGCTTCAGACTGATGGATTTTTGCTCCACAGAGACACCGTTAACCTTGCAAAATGGTAAACAGATGTCTTTTTAAGCAGAGATACCTGAAGACCTTACATCCCTACAGGCTCTAAGAGCAAACATGACAGTGAATGGGAAGAAAAATGCCCAAATGTGGTGTTCACTATCGCTGCCAGCTTTGCAAACACAGCCAAGACAGTCCAGCTTCTTGGCAGCATCCCCATAGGAGAGGGACATACAGCTCTTTTGTGTCAGCATGGAGAGGTCCCATGTGCTTGACCTTGCTGGTGCCACGGGGGAAGAGAGTGGTTACAGTGGGAATTGGGTCTGAGCACCCCAGAGCTGTGGCTGCTGATGGCAGTCAGCAAGAGCTGGAATAGACGCCCAAGGGAACCCCGGGCATGGAGAAAAGAGGAAAATAATACAGCAGTGTTGATAAATGTGAGAGAAAGAGGATTTGGATGTTATCTCTATAAACTTAGTATTAACTGGAATTGTTGAAAGAATGGGTTTCTCTATGTTGAAACTCGTGGTGTCTATTAGATCTAAGAGCATATTCGTTGGCCCTCGGGAAAGGCGATGCCCTCTCTGCAAACTTCCTCCATCAGACAAAGCAGACTGCAAAGCCCTCGTGTTACGATTTTCATGTCACAGGCACCACAACACACTTGAGGGGTCCTGGGCAGCCACATTCTGGCACCTCCAGAGCCCCCAGCCGGGGTTGATTCTCAGCTCAGGGAATGAATGTGCTGGAGAAGGGTGTTGGCCAGAAGGGGCAATGAGCCATTTCCAGATGCTCAGGCTGTGAAGCTGCTTGTGCCACAGACATCTCCCTGTGCCATGTACCAGGGGTGATTTCCTTTAGCACTGAGTTGGCTTCAAAGGGAGAGGGTGGAAGATACTTGTCCCTCAAGCCCTCACACCCATGTGGCCCTTGTTGTGCCCCCCTCACAACCAGTTTCCTTGCCAGGGCCAGACTCCATCCTGACTGCTTTTGTCCTGCTCCTGGCTTCTCAGACCATTCTTGCCACTCCTCCATGGAGTTTCTCAGCCCTGTCAGACCCACTCTGCCATGTGAATCACAGCAGCCTCTTGAGATCCTCACTGGGCTTTTCTTTATCAAGGATCTGCTCCAGCTGGTCTCCCCTGTGTTATGGTTGGGCTGTTCACAGCCTGCTTTTCTTGAAACCATTTCTTTTCATAAATTTCATGGACCTGTCCTACCTGTTTTGGGATCTCTGCTTGGCTTAGCCATGTGTGACTGAACAGGTTCGCACCTGCATGGGATACAGGGAGAAGGAACTAGTACATCATCCCTCCCCTTTCTGCTCCAGAAACAAGGCAGGGAATGTGACATTGCTCAGCTTGGTAGCAACAGCACCTGGACTGCTTTGCTCAGGAAATGCTAAATCTGCAGAAAAATTACTTTTTCTCTAGGTTCCTCCCACTTTTATAGTCTTGCTGGAACAGACAGGAGCAATATGGGGAATTAAAAATTACCTTAATGTCTCCTGTCCAATTTCCCTGCCTGGCAGGTCCATCCCACCAGGAAAGCAATCTGGAGTTACTAGGAACATTTCCTGGCATTGACTGTGTCTGCTGGTTCAGCTATTTCACCCTCGCTCCTCCAGAGACTCCTGCTCTGGCAACAGAGTGCTGGGACATAACTGCCTAGTGCAGCTGTGGTCTTGCTGCATTTTCCACACCAGAGTGCCCTTAAGAAGCTGCCATGAACCAGGCTGATGTTTTTATCCTTGGCACGGTCAGGTGAATGAGGTTAGGGAGATTTTCAAAATTCTTGGAAAAGGCTTTTTAGGGTTTTGTTTGGTTTTGCTCTCTCTCACTGAATAGTTTATCCTGGGGCCAGCCCAGGTTTTTCTGATTGACAGAGCCACCTTGTGTTTTTTTACATAAACAGCATAGTTATTCAGTTCTTCCTCCAAGCTACTGGGACACATCAGCTGCTGTTCAAACATGGCCCAACCCTCCCTCCCTGCTGGTCCACAGGCACTGCCAGTGACACTCATGGCTCTGGCATGGTGGCACCCAATATATCCCTGCCTCTGTTCGGGGAGGGCACAGAGTGTCTGATGTCCCTGGAAGGCTGGTGGCAGACCAGCATGTGCCACTAGTGTTGCCACCCTGGGAGGACAGGTTGCAGCAGCAGCACCAAACTCCAGCACAGCACTGGAGGAACAGTGTGTTGGTGGTAGAGACTGGGGCACCTCCCTATATGACCATCTGTGGATGATGCCAGGTGACTGTGGCAGTAGCTTAAGTCCCATGCTGACTTCAGCAGCATGTCGGTACTCACGTGCGAATCTTGACTCTGCAGAGGACACATGGTGACTGCAGCCCTGAGGTTGTCTCCTGATGACCATGTTCAAGCAGATGCTGTGATCCTCTGCTGCTGTGTTCTCCTGAGGGAGAGTAAGGTCTAGTGGGGAACCAGTTTGTCTGTGGGCTCAGTGGGTACGTGCTGCTGCCTGGCACACAGGCCAGCTGGCACAGCACAGCCTGCCTCAATGGATTGCCCTGACAGCCAAAGCAGTGCCACAGACAGCGGGTTGGTCCCTGTCCAACGCAGGTTACCAGATCATACCCAGGAACAGCTGGTCAGGGCTTGGTTAAAAACAGATCAGGAGCTGTGCAAACAACAGTCATAGAATCACAGGACCATAGGAAAGGTTGGAAAGCACCTTTAAGATCATCGAGTCCAACTGTTCAGATACCAGGCGCTCCCTGCCACTGTCCGATTCATTAAGTGTAACAGATATTAACCCCTTATAACATCCCCAAAGCTGAGGGGGTGAAGGAAATCACTTCCAGTAGGGTACCAGAGTGTCAGCCCAGAAACCCTTATGTCTCCAGGAAGCCTCTGGGCAGAGGCTAAAAATGTAGAGGGGAGCGTGGTCGGGGTGTTCCCTTGGGGGAGAGATGTCTTGTTTGACCTTCCTAGCTCTGAGATGCCATCGTGTTTTCCATCTTGCTACTTTTGTACCTCCTTGAGGACATGCTCTGTCTGCTTTGGAGGGGTCTGGGTGCTTCCCACAAAGCTCCTTTCCTCCCGACTGTTTTCAACTTCCACGGGCCAGCAAGCAGGAAGTCTGGTGTCTGCCTGGTGACTTGCAGGCTGTCACGAGGGCTGGGAGAAGGGCTCTGCGTGGGAAGCTAAAATAAGCTGTCCAGGACAGTGCTGGTTTTGTTTGCTCACTCTGCAACATGCCTGGGTCTGCTGAGTGAGAATTTGTGTGGTTAGGAAATGCCAGTTACCCGTTTCCAATCTCAACCCCGCTCCCCAACACCTCTTCGGCTGATGGGGTCTCCGAACAACAAGTTTAAGTACAGGGAATTTTCTGGGGCTTAAAAGAAGGTGTGATGGATGCTGCGGTGCCTCTGATTAGAATCTGTCTAGCAATTGCTCTGTCCTGTGTAAACTCCACTCTGTTGCTGTGAAGGAACAAGGAAGGAAGAAGGGAGAAGCGGCCGAGGGCTGCATGTTGTAACAGTCATGCCACAGCCATAAACTACCCAACCTTTAATCTCACCCAGGGAATGGCTTTAAAACCACATTTCTTTGGGGAACATCCTGGTGGATACTAGAACTTAGAAGCAGGGCCCTAAAAAGAAGAAACTCTCCTTATCTCCTGGTAGCATACCTGACCCCGACGGAGCAGGGTTTGCTGTCTGACTCCTTTTAGGGTGCTGGAGCTTTATTGATGTTGAATTTCATGTTGTCCCTGCATGTTTGTGTTTTCTTTGGGCTAAGCATACCTTCTTCCTGCTCTCTCAGGTTCTCCTGCCTGGTATATCTGATCCAAACTGTCATTGTTTTTATTGCTTTACGGAAGAAAATTTCTACCCATGTGGGTGCAGTGGGTTGTGGAACCAGCCCCGGGGACTCTGTGCAGCAGGACAAACCTGTTCTGGTGGATGGCTGGATTTGAGGGGTGGGAGCCTGTTCACCAGCAGCAGCGTGATTGACTGTGGTTCTTCTAGGAGAGCTGAGACCCCACAGCTGTGTGCTGGGGTTCTTCTGAGGCAAGGCAGCAAGGGCTGTACAAGTTCTGCAGGAAAAGGCAGGACTGGATTTGTAAGTTAAATCTGACAGAGCCTTTTCTGATTAATAAGGGTCAGTGGTTATGCTGGCACCATGTATGTGGAGAACCTGCACCCATCCACACCCCAGGCAGGCTGGGAATGCAACCACGGCAGGAGGAAATTTTGTGTCAACAGGAGCAGAGCAAGGAGTTTTTGAAACCTCAGGCCTCAGCCCAAGGAGGACCTGTGTGTTGTCACATAAAATAGGAAACAAGAGTGTGAAACAGAAGCTTTGACAACTATCGTAAATTCTTCCTGACCTGACCATCACATAGGGTTCTGCTCCCCTGAGTCCAGTCACAGGCAGGGAGGTGGCTGTGTCGTCCATCTGACCAACTACACCGGGGGGTCGAGGGCAGGAGTGCAGCAAATCTCATTGTCCCCACTCAACAGTGACCCCAGTGCAGACTGCAGAGGAGGCTGCCTTGTTGTGCACCTTCCAAACCACAAGGTTTGGCCCAGCCTTGGCCCTTGGGGTTTTGCGTCTGGTCGCATCACCGCTGCTCTTGCTGCATCTCTGGTGGGAAACTGGACTCGTGAGCTGGGGGGCCTGATCGTGCAGCAGGCATCACAGCTGGGGTGGGATCCACCTTCCTACCTGCTGCGCTGAACTCACCCCAAGAGCCTTTTGGTACATTTGCTAGTGTAAAAAGGGGCATGAGACTTTCCCGGATACAAAGGCTGCAGCATCAACAGCCCTGGGGTACCTGGGGTACACACCGGCTGGCACACATCACTGCCGACGGACGCCCCTGCGCCTGGACGAGGCTGCGGGCTGGGGAGAACCGGGCCGTGGGGGAAACACTGCGCTGGCGAAAGGCAGCGCGCCTGGGGTGAGCAAGCGGCAGGGCAGCGGGCGAGCAGCGCGCGGCTGGCAGAGCCCCTGCGGTGGCGGAGCTCGGCAGGGCCCCGCGGGCCCGGG
>JANVCC010000079.1:784766-811376 GCA_025345505.1 Todiramphus chloris collaris
TGTTGTCACATCTTATTGACACGAATCATCCAATTTTCTCCATTACAATTCCCCCCTTTCTTTCTTCAACCTATTGATTCGTGTCTGTCTTTCAAAGTTTAGCAATATTAAGTCTGCCTTTCCCCTCTGGCTCCTTTCAGGTCACGGCCTCAGTGTCATTAGCTTAGGAGGTTTTCTGGAAGTTGTGAGTTCCGGATCCTCGGGCACGGTGGTCACTTGCATCCCCTGGGCGACAGAGTGTATTAAACGGATGAAACAGGGAATGAGACAGGGAAGAAACAGTAACCCGGCTACCAAGCATAATAGGATAAAACCTATCCTTTTCCACCATGTTCCCAGGAAAAAATTATCCCACCAAGTCCCTTCTAAGATTGTGTTCCACTTTTGCACTGGAACATGGGCAATCCTTTTGATCTCTGTGGCCAAGGTCTCTACTACCTTTCCATTATCATCTATCTCGAGACAACATTCAGAGGTATTAAATCTTCCACATAGCCCCCCTTCAGATGCTAACAAATAATCCAGAGCCAACCTATGTTGGTAAAGGACTGCTCGAGTCTGGGTCATTTGTTTAGCAATTAACTCTAGAGCTTGAGCCGTTTTGTTTGTAATTATTTCAACCACTGCCTGGAGTCTAATGATTCAATTTAACATGTAAATTGGGGTTCGGTATCCCCATGAACCATCCTGAGCCCAAGTCGCTGGTCCATATACCGAAATGATTCTTTCAGGTGGCCAATCATCCTTTCCCCATCGTTGTGTACCCCCCAACTGGAGGTCTTGTTTTGCTCGAGCTGGCATTTTCTCATATAGGGGAAGGCCCAGCTCATTGTTATCAGTTTTTTGGCAACAAGAAGAATCCTGGCCGAATCAGTCCTATAGTGCAGGTACCCCTCCACCTTTTTGGGAGGCGGGAGTACGTGCGCCTTCCACAAATCCAAAACAGTCCATCTGGGGCAATCCATTCAAAGCTGTCATCATCGGGCATGTCCCAGTACTGAGACATCTCTGGGATACCCTTGAAGGGGTTAGGATTTCTAGTGTCATTGCACCAGTACAAGTGTCCATTTTTATTGCAATTGGTTCCATGTTGGTTGGTAAAATAACCCCTGGGGGGGTCCTGGCCACCAAGAATGGAAAGTTCCGTTTGTAATGAGGGTTCGCTTGCAAGGTGATTCGCCAATTCCTTTCCCAAATGTACCCCCCTCTCTGGTTATGCATTCGTGGCCTATTACTTCCGAATTTAAGATCCACCCCTCCGGGCGGTGTTCCCTATCGGATATTTTTGTATGATTCCAGGTTAGCAATTGTTTCACTCTTAACCCTTCCCCTCTCCAAGGCCATTCCTCAGTCATTTTGCTTCCCCCACAGGCCCAACAATGAGAAACATTCAATTCAGTTACTATGCGTTGCATTAAATCAAGGAATAGGTTTTGGCCGAGCCCAGGGAGTTGTAGTTCCTTAAGTTTCGATTTCAGCCCAGTGTATATGTTGGTGAGAGGTGTTTGAACGGGACGTTCAGCACGTAATGTCTTGATTCTATTCTTCACTATCATTTCCTTAAAATCATCTTGTAAACCTCCCCGTCACTTATGTGCCAGTGTCCACCTTGAGTAAAGCATATAGTTGTTTCACCCCGGGGACACTCAACCCTTCCTTTTATTCCTCCTGGGCCCAAATTTTGGGCTACCCAGAAGGTTTGTCCAAATCTTGTGCACTTGATTGCTCTTTTGGCATCATAACATTCTTTATTCACGTGGGTGTGCAAGGTAAAAGGCTGCACAGAGGTCCCTCTCAATCGGAGGGTCTGATAGCACTCAGAGGCACAGTCACATGCGATCAGTGCCTTAGTGAACAAGGGCAGTATCAGGTACAAGGGTCCGGTATGACTTACTCCTCTACCCCCCATGCCTGTTGGAGTGCCGCCAACAGCCGGGGATGGGTTTCTTCTTGGTAGCAAGAGCAGTGGTCAATCCGGTCTTGCCCCTTGCCTTTTACTGACCTTGAGGTTTCCAAATCTGTACCTTTTTCTGTGCTCTCTCCCAAGCAAACTCTTGTGCACAATAACCTAAGGTTCTATACCAGTCCCTTTCAAACACCTCCCAGTTTTCTGGGAGTAACAACCCCCAGCCACAAAAAGTTTTGATTATCTGTGTTAATTCAATCTGGTGCCCCCTCCTTGGGTTACTCGGGCACATGGGGCACCTAGGGTTCCAGTTATAAGAAATACAAGACCACCTTAAATTACACTTCATACATTCACATGTTACCCAGCCCCAATGTTCTAGTTCTGGGTGACTGATACATGGGATTCTATATGGAATGTAGTTTGACTTCGGGTCGGTCAATTGGCCCTCTTTCTCTATGTCATAGGCGAGAGCATAAACTAGAGATACGGGGGCAACCTTGTATAGTCCGGATCGCCCAGACTGAGCTGGTATTGAGTCCTCTTTCCAGAAGGCAAACTGTGTTTTTCTCAGGATTTGCCCCAGGCTTTATATTAAACCATGAATGTAGGCTCGGTCTTACCCATGGTTCCCACAGTATGTGCCTTGGTTCCCTTCTTTCAGGAAAGTTTATTTGTTGATTAGGTGAATTTTTAGGTCACCCAGGGTGGAGGTTATGGTCCAATTCTTGGGAGATTCCACCAGTCCTTTAGTTCTGGTAGTGTGAGTCCCTCTGCACTCCGCAGTCTGGATTGCAGTCTCTGATCTGAAGTGGTTACTGCATATCCCGCTTTGCAGGTGCCTTGTTGAACGAAGCTGGTTCTGTCAGTGTACCAGGAGTCTTCAGCATCTTCCAGCAGCTCCTCTTTTCAGTCTGGTTGGCTGGAATATCCCGCCTCAATGGTCTCCAGGCAATCCTGTATCACTGGATCCCTGGGGGTCCCGCTGAGAAAAGATTCTAGATCGACAATGTTAGTAACCAGTATTTCCACATCATCCTGTTCCACCAGAATGGCCTGGTACCTAAGGAACCTCTGCGGTGATAACCAGTGTCCCCCTTTTGCCTCCAATACCGAGATACAGTGTGGGAGACCAATACTGGAATCCCCTGGCCCAGTGTGAACTTTCATGCTTCTCGGATGTTAAGCACTACTGCAGCTACTGGTCTTAAACAACTGGGCCATCCTTTACTAACTTCATTAAGTTGTTTAGAGAAATAGGCCACTGCCTGTTCTCTCACGGTCATGGATTTTGGGCCTTAATTCCCGAGGCTATTCCCTGTTTTTCATAAGAGAATAACCAGAAGGGTTTGGTGGTGTTTGGTAACCCTAAAGCAGGAGCTCTCATTAGTTCCATTTTCAACTGATTTAAATGCTTGCTCAGCCTCCTCATCCCAAATGAGGCTCTTTGAATTTGTTTTTAAAAGTTCATAAAGTAGTTTTACCAAAAGTTCATAGCTGGATATCCACAAACGGCACCACCCTGTCATGCCTAAAAACGTACAGAGTTCTTTATCAGTTGTGGTCTGGGGTCTGGCAAACGGCTTCCTTCCTTGCAGCCCCTAGGGTTCGTTGTCCAACGGTGATCTCAAATCCCAGGTAGGTTACTTGCTGCTGAGCCACCTGGGCTTTCTGGGGAGAGACTCGATAACCATTTAGTCCAAGAAAATTCAGCAAACTGACTGTCCATCCCATACACATGTCCCTTGTTTCAGTGGCCACTAATAAGTTGTCCACATATTGCAATACCACCCCTATTCCAGGAGGATGTTCCCATCATTCCAGGTCTTTGGCTAGTTTGTTCCCAAAAAGAGTGGGGCTGTTCTTAAACCCCTGTGGCGATACTGTCCATGTGAGTTGAGTTCTTCTTCCAAAATTTGGGTTTTCCCACCCAAAAGCAAACAAGAGTTGGTCCTCCAAACTCAGGGGCAAGGAAAAGAAGTCATCGTTCAGATCCAATACGGTAAACCAAGCCAATTCAGATATTAATTTAGTTAATAATGTATATGGATTTGCCACTATTGGATATAAATCCCCAGTTATCCTGTTAATGGCCCTCAGATCCTGCACTATCCTGTAACTCCCATTTGGTTCCTTAACTGGCAGGACGGGAGTGTTATATTCAGATTCACACTCTGTTAGCAATCTATAATTTATGAACTGTTCAATTATTGGTTGAATTAGAGGGTGTTTAATTTTTACTGTCTGGGTCCCTGGTTTGAGTTTCACCACTACTGGGGAGGCAGTCTTTGCCCTCCCAGGTATTTCTGATACCCATACTCCTGGAAATACTTGGTCTTTTATTTCCTCGGGTACCCCAGCTTTGATGGGGGTGCTGATGAGAGCCAAGCTTAGGATTTTAATTAATTGTTCATTCCCTATTTTAGTTTTTCCTTCTTCAAATTTTATCTCTGCTCCTAAGTGCTCCTATAAATCTTGCCCTAATAATGGCTTGGGCAAGTTTGGCATATACAAAAATTTATGTATCCCAAACTGCTTGCCTAATTTGAATTTGAGAGGTTTTAAGAACTATGCCTTTCACTTTGGCCAGTGGCTCCCTTTACTGTTACAAAGTCATCAACTATTGGTGTCAAGGCTTGATTTAAAACTGAATATGTTGCTCCTATGTCAATTAATAATTCCATGTCTCTTTGTTGTTCCCCTAGCCTTATTTTAAACAGTGGATCCACTGGGGTAGATTCCCCAGGTCCCCATCAATCTTCTTTAAAATGAGCCTGGCTCGCTCCTCTACCTCTCCCCCTGCTTCTCTCAGGACATTCATTTCTCCAATGCCCTTTTCTCTTACAGTGTGCACATTGATCCCTCTGTAATCTGGGAACAAAATTCCTTTACCCCATTCTTTACCTCCACCCTCCATTCCATTCCTGCCCTGTCTGCATTTGTAACACTGCTACCATTGCCGTTGCAATAACATTTCCCAGGCTCCTCCTGTTATTGGAGTCTTAATTTTGAAACACTGTCCATGCTTCATCTAAGAGTTTTTCTAAATCCCTTGCCTCGGGCCCCTTTAACTTTTGGAAGTTTTGTTTTTGTTTTTAATGTCTTCCATTGACTGGCCAATAAATAAAAAGCCCATCTGCTGTGTCCCCTCCGCAGAAGCCGGATCAAGGGGCGTGTGTTTCCTCATGGCCGATCGTAATTTTTCCAGAAATTCATTGGGGGTTTCATGAGGCCCCTGTCGCAACGAATATATATATGACCAATTTAGTGGTTTGGGTATCACAGTCTCCAATCCGAATTTAATCAAATTCTGATATCTTTGTAGTCTTTCATACTCAGCAGGAGTATTTGGGTCCCAATTAGGATCAGCCAGGGGTCCGTGCTGATCCACTGTTCCTTGCAAAGTTCCCGAGGCAATTTGTCCCTGCACATGAGTCCAGGCAGTTCTAATTATTAACTGTTTTTCAATGTCTGTTATTTCTCCCCATAAAGCATCTATAATCCTCCTGTCCAGTTGAATCTGTCTCCACTCTTTGCTCTGCTCTCAGGTCGATGGGGGGTGCATAGTCTTCCATCCTTTCCTCCTTTCCCTTTCCTCTCAAACATTTCAACACTTCCCGATTTTTCCAAAGCCAAAACTAAGGAGGTCTTATCGAGACACATTTAATCCATATTTCCTCTCCCACTCGGAATGATTTCTAACTCAGAAAAACATATCTGAATATATTACTTCATCTCATTTCTCATTTTCCTCCAAAATCACTATCAGCTCCACCAAGGCATCACATTCCAAGGCACCTCCTGCCAGCCACCCCAGCTGCCTCCAGTGTGTGAAAATGCACCCCAAGGGGTTTTACTATCCGATCTCCTGACTCTGTCTCCCACCCATTGCAGTGTTTACGAAATCCCACACCTCTTACAATAACAATGGGTAACAGACACAACCAAATTGTCCAAACCATCACATACAACAACAAAAGGTCCTTACACCAAATCACCTGAAACTAGCCCTGAATTTGCATCTGTGCAGTTCCAGGGACAGTCTTAAAAGTTCTCAGTTCTGTGCTAATTCAGAACTTCGTCAAACATACCACAAACAAAACACACTGAAAACAATAATACACAAAACAATAACCAGACACTAAATTAATTCAATGAGGTCTTGTATCCCTATTTTGCTTTTCTTTTATCCAATTTATAATCCCAAATTTAGCAGAAATCAACCCCCCTTGCGTTCCAGCTGATCCTCAGATAGCAGAGGGGCTGGGGGCGGCTGGGCTTGATTCCTGATACACAGCCAATAACAAGACACAATTCACTCAACCGGTTAGCAGTGTTTATTTTGTTGTTTTTCTTCCCGGGAATCACTGACACATTGCAATCACTTCATTCGTCTCTGGCCGCAGCCCTTGCGGGACAGCGGAACTGCAGATCAGAACTCTGCACTCACTCTGCAGCTGCACTGCGTCTCACACACAGAGACCACTTTCTGCAAAGTTAGACTGTATACTCTCATTCCTTCTCACTCACTCCCTTTTACTCCTTCAATACGTCTTTCTCACTCTCACCCCACACACAACAAAACAACCACACAAAGATAAGGTACCTCCACTTTCCAATCACTCGTTAATATTCACCCATGGGTATTATAAAATTTCACATGTGATCAACTCCTCAATTCGGCAGAATTAATACCCAAATTTCTTGGATCAACTCCTCAATTCGGCAGCATTAATACCCAAATTTCTTGGATCAACTCCTCAATTCGGCAGAATTAATACCCAAATTTCTTGGATCAGCTCCTCAATTCGGCAGTATTAATACCCAAATTTCTTGGATCAATTCCCCCTTTACACCTGGGACCCTTGCCCTTACCGGAGCCCTGTCCCAATTCCCGGAGGTCCCTTGTACCTTAGGTTACCACCTCACCGATCCCATGGGTCCCTTCAACAACCAGGTTACCACCTCACCGATCGCATGGATCCCTTCTACCTTAGGTTACCACCTCACCGATCCCATGGGTCCCTTCAACAGCCGCTTTGTCCCTTTGCCTGCCGTTTCCCTCGCGGGACAACGGAACCAAGGTTAGAAGGACTCCGCAACAGACTCACTCTCCGACCTCACGTCCCCACCCAACCAAGCGATACTTACAACCCGAAGTCTTCGCCTGGGTCTTCGTGCACGAGAATTACGGATGACTGCAGTTTAACCGGGGGAGAGCTCAATTCCTTGCTCAATCCTCATCTTAATTATTCCCGTAACCTTCCGGCAGGCAGTGGTCGCTCCTCAGGGCCGCCAAAAAAGGCGGGGGCGCCCCCCCCGAGGATTGATTCTGCCCAGCGAAAGAAACGGGATCACGTCGGGGTCACCAAATTGTTATAAATGAGACCAAATAGTCTTTAAATAGAAAAATAAAAATTTATTAGTGATGGGGAATGAGCAAGCAGCGCTGGGTGCGCGGGGAGTCTGCACTCCATCAACACGCACACCGAGATGTCAAGCAGGCAGGCATTTATCACACTAAATCATGAATATCCAACAGCGTTAACTGCATATTCATTATGTGGGGTTGGATTATTATAATCAGGTCCAGGGACTCATTATCATAGGTCTCCTCCCTTTGGCACTTGCGCACTGGTGTCTGGTGGTCGTGGGCCGGGGTCTTCAGGAGGAAGGCCCCCAGTCTTCCTCGCAGTGTACTTTTCACCTTTTGTCTCAAAATGATGAGTCAGGAATCAGAGGGTTGGTGTGATCTGGCTTATCTGCAGAGAGGCTCTCCTATATTTCTTCCTGTCTGGGAGTAAGTTCCCTTATCTACACAGACCAAAACTACACAAGACAGGCTACAGGATTTATGAGAACCTTGATAACTTTCAAGACTATGTGAGACAAAACACAACTCACAACTATGTAAGACAAGACACAGTTTACGGCTATGTAAAACAAGCTACAATTACAAGGCTACTAAACTACAATTTATGATGACATTTACAACTCAGGCCTCAGCCAGGCCTGTATCCAGTGGGAGCAGGAATGATGTCCTGGAGGGCCAAGTCCCCAGCAGGACAAAATACATTTGGTACCTTTCTATACCTGATTTGGTGCTTTTATTAGAGCAAAACAGCTTAAGTGATTGGTTTACCTGTTCCCTTTTAACAGCAACCCCCTGTTGTCACATCTTATTGACACGAATCATCCAATTTTCTCCATTACACCAGCACAGGCTTTGCCAGCATTGTGGGTCCCTGAAGGGATGCAGCAGGCTCTTAAAGCCTCTTGTTCCCAGTGAGCTGCTCGTGGTGTTGAGCTGGGTGAGAGCAGAGTGAGCAGTCCCAATGTGCGGCTCGATGCCCCTGGGGCTGCACGGCAGATACAGCCTTTGGCTGTGGGCTCAGGGTGCCCCCGAGCAGAACTCATCTGTGCTCTGTCCGGGTGTGTCTGAGTTCCCAGAAGCTCCCACCTGCCCTGTGTCCTCTGCAAAGACTCAACAGATGAAATGACGTCTCCTCCTTCCTCCTTCCCTCTTTTATGTGATAAAAACTGATGGTTAAAAGAACAAGGCAACTTAGTCCTGGGAACATGCAAGATACTTTTTAATAGTAAAAAACCCCACAACCCTACATCATTGTTATTATTTTCCAGACAATAAAACTTTGCCTGGTCAGATTTGCTTTCAGATCTTAAACACAAACATTAAGCGAGCCCATTTTCTAGGCAACCTTAGAAATGATATATATAAAATATAAATAAATCAGGCTTAGGTGCTTTTACATTCTGTACATTTTTTATTAATGAAATCTAAGTCTTGAGCATGGGCCACAGCATAGATCCCATTTCATCAGAGGGCTTGAGCCATTCTGGTTATCAGACTGCTCTGCAGAATTAAGGATTTGAGGGATTTTGCTTTGTTCTTCTGCTGACTGCTTCTGTAATCAGGCAGATGTGCCTCTTCAGCAGGCAAAATTCATTCTGTTCTTGCAAGATCGATCTGTTCTTCCTGCAAAATCTATTTTTGTTTTTTACTTTCTACGCAGATTAAGATTTAGTGCAGCATTGGTGGATGTCTAACAGCCAACACGTCTTCCCTCATTTGTTTGGTTGAGCTGTTGGTATTTCATATGCTGCAGAAAATAAGGTGGACATTTTTTAAGAGGGATAAATATTTCCATTTTCTGCAGGAGTGTGCAGCAAGAGGAGTCAGTTGTTAGGAATTTTAGTTGAGAATATTAGTAGCTGTACAATTGGGAAGTCAGAGCAGACCTGCTTACTGAAATTTTTGGAGATTCTTGGTTTTATGGCGACCCAAGATCAGAAACTTGGAAAAATTCTCTGGTAGTTGTTGGGTTGCGCTGTAGATACTGGGCATGCCACAGATGGTGGAAAGGAGCAACCCGTGCTGAGTTATTCACATGTGCTGTGGTCAGCCCCCTCCTGGGAATATGACCACACCAGGCTGCTGGCTTTTGTGAGGAGAAGATAATGACACCGTTGATGTCATCAGTGGTATTCCTTGGGCTTGGGTTCATCTTGCTTAGGTCTCTGCAGTGAGAGGCCCCGCTGGAAGATGGGTGTGAGATACCAAATTACCCTTGGGCAGATCCCATCCTCTCATCACTGTGTGCAACAGTTCTGAGAGCGGCCACCTCTTCTGGGGCATGCCTGTGTCAGTGGGTGACACCAGCAGTGCCATCCTGGAGTTGTGCCCAAGGCTCACAACTGCTTGTGTCAGGTGCTGTGTGGCAAAGTGGGATCTCGCAGGCTTTTCCGGTACAGTGTTTGCTGCCAAGCTTTGTGTGAGTGATGCCTGTTGGTCACAGTCCATCGCTGGGCAGAGACCTCTCATTTGAGATGTGTGGGCTGCGGCTCTGTCGCACCAGAACCGGCGTGTGTGTGTTGGCATGAGCCAGCGGTGCCACGCAGGGCAAGCGCGGGACTTGGTCTGTTGGTCGATGAACCTGAGCTGCGCCCCAAAGCAGTGCCCCTTGTGCTCCAGAAAAGGAGACCTGGAGCAGTCCTGCTGGGCACTCCGACTTCACTAGCCACCCTCCTTAGCCCTCAGTTCCAGCCCAGGGCTGTTTCAGATCTTTAGAGAGCTTCAGGTTTGCTTTCTTGGGGGACTGCTGGTCTTGATGCCAGAGGAAGGTTGTGTGTTTCCTTTCGTGGTGCTGCCCTTGTGACCCTCCTAACTGGTACTGTGGGGCACTGGGGTGGCACAGCTGGTGCAGCTTGCACCCTGAGGAAGCAGCTGAAGCCAGCTGGAAGGTGATGTGTATATCTCTCTCTCTCTCTCTCTCTGTATGTATGTATATATATATATACACACACACATATATATATATACACATATATATATATCTCACCATCTTAGCTCCTGGGCTTGCTGGCCCTGCACAGCTCGTGTGGCAGTCTCACGATGCTCTCTGGTGGTACTGGTTCAGCCCTGAGCAGCTGTGGTGATGTTCAGAGCCCTTCCCACACCAGGTCTCCAGGCCAGTGTCCGGCTGCTCTGGTTTTTACATGCAGTGGGGAATCACTGGAGAGCGACTCATCTGGTCTCGTCCTTGGCCACACTCTTGCCAGTGTTCACGGCTTTTCTTTGCCCAGACACTGCTCTTTTTCTTGCTTTATGAGGGGCTTATCGTTACTGTGGAGGGGCCAGGATGAAGCTGAGGGACAGACTGGCCAAGCAGGAGGCGTTTCCCACTGGAGTGGCGAGTCAGCTCCCCATCCTGGTCGAGCTCAGCAGGACCATGACAATTGTTACCCCTTCTCCTGGGATAACGCAGCGGAGGGGAATGGGCAGGTCCTGTGCAGGCACATCCTCGCCCGTGGTAGCGCTCCGTTACACTGTGCCTGTCCCCTGCCCCAGGATGGGGGCAGCTGAGGGACCTGAACCAGAGTTTGGCTTTGGTGTCTAACTGCAATCACTTTACCATCCTCTCCCCGCTGGTGTCACTGCTGCTGACCCCTCCACTGGCCTGTGATTCCTCCCCGCTCCATCCCGGGGCTCCTGCTCCAAAGCACGGGCACAAGCAGAGGCGCTGGCAGGGTGAGCACTCGAGGCAGCTGGAGCTGGGCAGCCCTGGCCAGCCGAGCGCTGGCTGCCTGTCAGCACGGTCTGCTGAGAGGGGCGAGATGGGAAGGGAGAGGGAGCTTGCAGGGAAGAAGGTTTCACTCAGGTTTGTGTTCCCCAGGGCTGTGTGGCTGCAGTGAGCCAGGCTCGTGTGCAGGGCACAGGTCTTGCCCGCAGCCTCCCGTGCCAGCTCGTGCCTCGGCACCAGTCCCAGTGTGGGGACAGCCACTGCTGGAGCCAGAGCACTGGGGGCCTGGAGCCACACTTCTGTGGCCCTTCGCTGGGCTCCTTCCCTTCTCCCACGGTGCTGCTGCGTGCTGGCAAACAGCCTGCTCGGCACAGGGCTGACAGCCCCTGCCCTGGGACTGGAGCAAGCAACAGTGGGGTCACTACAGCCTGAGCCCCCTGCGCAGCCTTCTGCGGTTGGAAGTAAAGATGCGAAGGAGGTGCTGATTACTTGGGGTTTGTCGCACAAAATCATGCTTATTTTCTTTGCGTTGCCATCAGCTCACCCAGTGCTATCATCTCTGCCTTTGCAAAAGTTTAGACCCCTTCAAACTTCCCCCTCTATCCCAAGAACCTCCTGAAACTTTGAAATCCCAAGACTTCCACATTCAGCAGAGCTTTCCCTCTAGAGAGCTCTTCTCATCTCACCTGGGGCGAGATGGTGGAGTGCAGACCTTCAGAGGTGGCTTCCAGGCAGCGCTTCTGTGGTGCCGTGAGCTCAGACCTCGGGAGGCAGGGGCTGCCTGCCCGGCTTGCCCCAGTGTGCCTGGGTGGGCAGTGCTGACTGTGCCTCGGAAGCTGTATTTGGGCAGAAACGTGGTGGGACTGAAACTCATAGGCGTGGGGGGCTCTGCTGACTGCAGTGTCAGGGGTGACATTGCTTTTATTGGTTTATTCCCAAGAGTTACATTTTTGAACAGAACTAACCCCAGTGCAGGCTGTTAGAGCAGCGCTTGCTACTTTCCCTGTATTGCTCCTTTAAGCACGTAGTTATTTAGAGGTGAGCATAAAACCAACCCCTGGTTTTCTTCTGATGCAGTATCTTTGGCTCCTTTGTCTTTCAGGACAGTCAGGAATGCTGTAGGCTTGGACGTGGTTAGAGTTGGGTGCTTGTCCTCTCCTCGGAGCCTGGGCTGTCTGGCACCGTGGGCAGCAGACGTCTGCCTGGGGTGGTAGAAGGCTCCAGGAGCTGCCCGTCAGCAGCTTTTGAGCCGGGCAGCCTCGGAGCCCACTGCGTTCCTGGGGGAACCACGTTGTCAGTCCTGCCTGTGCCGCTGGCTCGCAAGAAGGCAGGGAACAGACTGGGAACACGCTGGGTGTTTGTTACATGGTCTGGTTCTTTCCCAAGTTCTAGAATTCCCTGGTTTCTCAGGAGAAATGACATTGTTTTTCATTAGACTGTGGGAGCTGTGGCTTCTGCAGGCTTGGCTGTGCTGTAGCCCTGACTGCAGCCCAGCAGTAGCTGGAGCCCCAGTGCAGATGGTTGGTTAGGGCAGGTTCCAGAAGTGCCCGTGCTTTACTGAAGATGATGAGTCTTTACTTCTGTGGGATGTAGAAATGTTGGTAAGGGACCTCTGGAGGTCTCTAGGACAACCCATCCTGGGTTATATCAGAAACAGTGTGTCCAGCAGGGGCAGGGCAGTGACCGGGGCCCTGCACTCAGCACTGGGCAGGCTGCACCTTGAGCACTGGGTCCAGTTTCGGGTGCCGCGGGAGAAGAAGGACGTTGAGGGGCTGGAGCAAGTCCAGAGAAGGGCAGTGAAGCTGGTGAGGGGTCTGGAGAACATGTGTTACGAGGAGAGGCTGAGGGAGCTGGGGTTGTTATCTCAGGGGAGACCTCCTTGCTCTCTACAGCTGCCTGAAAGGAGGTTGGAGGGAGGTGGGTGTTGGTCTCTTCTCCCAGGCAGCTAGTGATAGGATGAGAGGAAATGGGCTTAAGTTGCTCCAGAGAGGTTTAGATTGGATATTAGGGAAAATTTCTGTTTTGAAAGACTAGTGAGGCCTTGGAACAGGCTGCCCAGGGAGGAGATGGAGTCCCCATCCCTGGAGATGTTAAAAAAAAACGTGTAGACGTGGCACTTGAGGACATGGTTTAGTGCTCAAGATAGTATTAGGTGCATGGTTGAACTTGATGATCTTGGAGGTCTTTCCAACCTTGATGATTCTGTGAGCCCCTCTGTGGAACAGGATTGTACCCAGCCTCAAGTCAGCTCAGCTGTAGATTTATTGAAGTAAGCCTTGAAAACCGCAAGGGAAAGACACCTCCCAACTCTCTGGATAATTTTTCCACTGCTGTGCCACCTTCCTAGTAAAGAGTTCTTGTTCTGATCCTAAACTGCAACTCGGGGCTGTTCCCTGCTGTTACATCACCCGTTGCATTAGGTGAGGAAACTGCTGCATCAAAGAGGTGAAACAATTGTTTTGGTATTGTGTGCAGCATCGGACTTCTCTCTGAACTGCCAGCAGTGGGCACTGAGCTGTCAGCTGCTGGCTGTTGCCTGAGCTCTGCAGAAGGGCTCAGGAGAAGAGCGTGGGGTGTTGGTTGCTTTTGTAATTCTTATGTTCACTTGGGGTTCTTTCTCCCATGCAGGCTTGCATCAGATCGCGCAGAACAAGGTGGCAGTGCTGCTCCTGGCTGGAGGACAAGGAACTCGCCTGGGAGTGAGTTATCCCAAGGGCATGTACAGTGTGGGGTTGCCCAGTGGCAAGACCTTGTATCAGATCCAAGCAGAGAGAATCCGCAGAGTGGAGCAGCTCGCTGGCCAGAGATACCAGTGCCAATGTGCCATCCCCTGGTAGGTGACCTAGAGCTACGGACCTGCTGCGCGGGGGTCTCTGCCTTGCAGTCTCGTCTGTGTTGTCTTCTAGAAGCGGTTTGCTGCGTGCAGCTCAGAGGTGCATCTGGGGAGAGCCTGTTGTCTGTAGGACTTGTGTCAGAGGAGGGTGCACAGGGATGGGAAGTGGCAGGTCCCTGTCTGCAGACCTGAGCACTGCCCTTGAGTCACTGACCGCTGCCTGCTGCACCGGGCAGTCCCTGACACCACTGTGAACAGCACACCTCAGTGCCTCTTTCAGATGCTTCACAAGAGATTTCATCTCTGTGCTGCTCTTCCTCAGGATCCTGCATGGAGGGAGAGCTGGCCTAGAGCTCACCTTCCAAGAGCCTTCACCTCCCCTTGCCTGCACTTTCTGCCACAGCAAAACCCACTTCCCCTCGCAGAAGGAAATGTTTGTCAGGCTCCATTTTCAGGCTGCCTGCTGCTGTGGTTATTTACGGCTGGCCACTGCCTCTCCTGCCTGCTCCCACCTTTCAAGAGGCTTCAGAAGAGACTAGCTCTGTCCAAGGTGCAAACCAGGGATTAGCTGTGGGATGTGGTAACTTGGGGAGCAGAAGGTGCTGCAGCACCTTTCGGGGAATGGTTTCTGTGAAGTGTTCTTTGTTAGGCTATGAAGAGATACCTCTGTGAAATCGCTGTCTGGTCTGAGACGGGGTTTGGGAAGAGTGAAAGAGCAGGTATCTGAGGTCAAGGTAGCACACTGTTCTACAAGTTGGAGATCTAAGGTAATTTGAGTCCATATTGTGTTCTTCCAAAGCCATGCGTGCATGACCTGAATTACAAAGGCACTCTCCCTTGGCACGCTGGCAGAGGACTCGCCGTACCTGTGCCAATAGTTGTTGGAGAAATGCTTGATAGGTAGATGATGAAGATGGCTCTTAGCCACTGTTGAGGAAGAAAGATAGAGGAGGGAGAGGTAGCAGCAGTGTGGAGCTGGAAGAAGAGGAGGAAATAGAGCAACTTAAGGGAAAAACAAATCCTGCAGCCAACAGTTGAAAATGCTGCTGTTCACCTTGGCACAGAGAGGCACTGGCAGACTTGAGCTGCTGGGAACTCGCAGGTTGTTCTCAGCACCATGTGCTGGGCAATGCTTTTTTAGATGCTTAACATCAGTTTGGATCCAAGCTGAATGAGGCTGTTGTCCTGTCCCTTGCCTTCTTTTCCAGCTCATCTGGATACCCCGATGTCATTCACATTTGGGGAAAGGCTTTTCTCTCCTGGCTGGAGCTAAGCCTATGGGTAGGATCATGCATGAGAGCTTGTGCAGCCTTCCTGTGGGATGAGTTCTGGAGGAGAGCTCTCCTGTGCAGTTATATACCACAGGATACTGTCCTGTCTCTCATTTAACACACTCAGGTTTCCTCCCTTTTGTGTTCCATTCGTAGCCTTGTCTTTTGCTTGTGCTTTTCTTGCTTATTGCCCAGCACCCGTTCCTACCCAGGTACATCATGACAAGCGAGTTCACGCTGGTGCCAACAGAGGAATTCTTTGTGGAACATGACTACTTTAACCTGGATAGATCCAACGTGGTCATGTTTGAGCAGAGGATGCTGCCAGCTGTCACCTTTGATGGGAAGGCCATCTTGGAGGAGAAGGGGAAGATTGCTATGGCTCCAGGTACCCCGCTGTTTGCTCTTACACAGTACAGTAATGTAGGATGTGTTGATAATTGCTGCCAGCCTTGGCACGTGGAGCAGTCTTTGGGGGTCAGTGTTAATGTTTCTGATTATTGTGGGCCGGTTCAGTTAAATGTTTCAGCTGGTAATCAAGAGTGTAGCAATCTCTGGTTAGTTCTTGCTGGAGATGTGCCTATGGCACGTGGTTTTTATCAAAGCCTGGGAGTACTCGCAGGATTTGGATCCATGCAGCTGCAGATTGGAAACAACAGGCACTGGCAGGGTTCTGCATGAGGCCCCTGTGGTGCTGCCTTTCAGGGGTGAGGCTGTTGGGAGCTGGACTCCTTCCTGTTCAAGACTGATAGCTGGAAATGGGTAAAAAAGCATCACACAGAATCACTCAGGTTGGAAAAGCCCCTTGGGATCATCGTGTCCAACCATCAGCCCTACTCTACAAGTTCACCCCTAGACCATGTCCCACGGCACCACATCCAAGCGATGTTTAAACACACCCAGGGATGGGGACTCAACCCCCTCCCTGGGCAGCCCATTCCAATATTTCACTGCCCTTTCCGTGAAGAATTTTTTCCTAGTGTCCAGTCTAAACCCACCTTGTTTCAGCTTCAGGCCATTCCCTCTGGTTCTGTCCCTAATCACCTGAGAGCAGAGCCCAGCACCAGCCTCTCTACAGTGTCCTTTCAGGGAGCTGTAGAGAGTGATGAGGTCTCCCCTCAGCCTCCTCTTCCTCAAACTAAACAGGTCCAGCTCCCTCAAATGATCCTCAGCAATCTGAACCCTTTCCAGAGTGATTACAGTGTCTCACCTGGTAAAGTTCTGCTCCTCTCTTAACCTGGACATGGTAAGAGACTTGGAGAAGTCAGCCCAACCAGGACCACGCTGCAGTGATGTGGTTTGTGGCTGCAGAGTGGTTTTCCTGAGCTGACAGGGGTGTCTGGGGAACTGTGAAAGGGTGATCTGTGATGGACAAACATGCAGGTGTCTTTTGTTCAGTTGCATTTCAAGCCTTTAAAGGTATTGGGAAGTTGCAGGAGGAGGAGAAACAGAGAATAGGGTTTATTTTAGTCCCCTGCTTCAGGCTGAGTTTGAAATATGCTTTTGTTCTGCACTGATAGGGAAGAAATGTAGAAGAAGAAATTTCCACTCTCTGCATCATGTTGTGCCCTTTAGTGTTTGCCCTCTGAGGAACTCGCAAGGCTTCACAAAGTCTCCCAGACTTCTCTGTGAGGCTGGTCCCCACAGCCCCACTCTGCCCGTGCGGCAGCTGAGGTGTGGAGGGGAGCAGGGGCGCCTGAACTGTGTGGCAGAGGTGGAAATAAAATCTGGTAGCACTGACTCTTGACTAGAGAGCATTCCTGCTTTGCTGTTAAGGAAAGTTGGTTCAGAACTTTGAGCTGTTCCTCCTTTAGCTGCAAAAACCCCACAAAGTCACTGATTAACCAGGGCTTTCTCTTTTCTCTTGCATTATAGATGGCAATGGTGGCTTGTACCGTGCTTTGGTGGATAATAAGATCTTGGATGACATGAAGCAGCGTGGAATCCAGTATGTCCATGTATACTGTGTGGACAACATCCTGGTGAAAATGGCAGATCCAGTCTTCATAGGCTTCTGTGTTTCCAAAGGGGCGGATTGTGGTGCAAAGGTGAGGTGGTGTTAATGCTGGGCCATTTTCCCATCGGGAGTTAAGGTCTAATTATGTTTGGAAGCTGCTGATTAGGGTGAGCTTCGATGAACCAGAGTGTCCAGACCTCTGCCCAACAGCAGTTCTCTTCAAGCTGGCTTAGAGGAGCTTCTTGCTGCTTGCATTGCATTCAGAATTGCTACCTGTGGGTGCTCTCTGCTCTTTCCTACTTCACTTAGAGCAGAGACTGTAACTGCACAGGCAACCATGAGCTGGGATTGCTCCCCCTTTTTGCCCTGCCCTTGCTACAAAGGCACTCGAGCTGTCTAGAAGCTGTATTGGGCTGGGCTGTGTTTTAGAAATGCTCCTTAAGTCTAATGGTGGCATTCTTTAAGCCCCACTGGAAGAAGGGGAAAGCCAAAGCAGTCTGATTTTGTCACCCTAAAGCAGTGGGTGCCTGAGGAGATATCTGTATTATTTTAATCGTTAGCACTGTTCATGCAAACAGGGAACTGGATACTGATAGCTGCAAACACTTTTTGGTTAACGCCAAGTGTCAGTCATTGACAGAAAAGTGCCCCACAGTATGCTGATTTATTTTAACTGCTTTGTCTTCTTACCAACTGAGCAAATGAGTGGTTGAGTACTGGGTTGTTGGGCAAAATGTGCCCGCAGGCTGCTCTGGGCACCCAGCACTGCCCTGCCCGTGTTCCTGAGGTGCTGGAGGACCAGCACACGATGGTCATGTGGGCTCGTTTGTACAGAGGAGTCGGAATGGGGTTGTGGTTTTCATGGTCCTTGCCAAGCCCTCTGTCCCGTGGCTGCAGGTGGTGGAGAAGGCCTACCCCACGGAGCCTGTTGGCGTGGTGTGCCGCGTGGACGGGGCCTACCAGGTTGTGGAGTACAGTGAGATCAGCCCGGAGACTGCCCAGCAACAGAGCCCCGAGGGGGGGCTGATGTACAGCACTGGCAACATCTGCAACCATTTCTTCACAGTTGAGTTCCTGGAGATGGTGGCCCAGTAAGTGACCGCAGACCCGTGAGGCAGCCCTGCCACCCACAGATGCCTCCAAGAGTGGGGGTTCCCACTTCCCACTGTGATTTCAGTTGTGGGTACCTCCAGTTAAAAAAAAAAACAGTTAATCCCCCTTTCTGACAGCCCCAGCGTGCTCTTCAGGCCGTCACCCGGTGACGAGGCTGCTGCTCTGCTGTAGCTAGGTCCCCTGAGCTACCCAGCCTCTGACCTTCTCAGGCCTGCAGGGATAAGCAGCTGCGTGGGCAGGGATGCAGTCCCACGCTGAGGATTTTTCAATGGAAATGTCACCCATGCCATTCCTTGGGACAGCAGAGGTTGGAGGAGAGGGTGAAGCTGGGGGAGGACTCCACCTTGGTGTTTGGAGATGGGCATGCAGAGAATAGCTGTGCGACCCTCCTGAAGAGCTTGATCCATCCTTGTGTGAGAGATCTCCTCTTCCCCATTGGCATCCTGGTCGGATAACGGTTTGGGTTACCTTCTTTTATCTCTGCCTGCAATTTCAGGTCGATGCTAGATCCTCCCTCTCCTCTTGCCTTGCCCTGTTGTGTCCCACTGGTACAGGGAGTGTTGCTGGCTGGACTGCTCTGCTCACTGAAGTATTTCCTGGATGTGACTTGGGTCAGTCTGGAGAATGCAACACCCCCAAGAGTGGAGAGATGACCCAGAGCAGTGATAAGCCATCTGTTTCACACAAGTGTGCTACTTTTTTCTAAGCGGTCATGAAGTAAATGAACCTGTTTCTTCTTTTGTAGGAAATATGAGCCGCAGCTGAGGTACCATGTAGCCATAAAGAAGGTGCCCTACATTGACGAGGAGGGAAATCTGGTAAACCCCCTAAAACCGAACGGGATAAAGCTGGAGAAGTTTGTGTTTGATGTGTTCCAGTTCTCTAAGTTAGTGGCAGACATGATTTTTTTGATTTTTTTTCACCCCCCTCCCCTTCTCAATCTTTGAATGTCTGTAGATTGTAACAGGCCTTGCCAGGGAGCCTCTGGGTTTTGGGTGGCTTGTTAGAAAGGCTGTTGGATTTACACCAAGCTCCAACGCAGCGGTAACACCGCAGGCTCCAGGAGTGCCCAGCAGCAGCCAGGCTTGCCCTGCCCGGTCTGGCAGAGCTGTTGGTTCTGCTGGGGGTGTGTTGGCTGGCCTGGCTTCTGCCAGCCCTGGGAAAGAAAGGAGAAAAGAGAAATGGAGCTCAAAGCCTACATTTAACACAAGCCCACGTTGGAGTATTCGGACTCAAAAAAATGTGTGTCTCAGGATCGTGGCTTCCATGGCAACTGCAGCTCTGGTTACAGTTTTGGTGGGTGTTATGCCAGGGCTCAGCTCACGCCCTTTGTGCTCAGAAAGCAGGTTGCTGAAGCACCGTGGGGCCTCCTTACTGTTGCTGTGGGAACTCTTGAGTGTTGACTTGCCAAGCTCTAAAACACGGCTCAGAGCACTATGTTAGCATGGTCAGGGGTGCTTTGTGATTAGGGAATGTGAGATTTTAATAATTAATTTAGCATAATTGTTCTTAGAAAACCTGTTTTCTGAGGTCTCAAATTTAGCATAAAGATGCTGTTTTAGGCTTAAGTAAATGGCAGAAAGAGGCCTCGTGCAAACTGAATTGCCTTTGTGTGGGGATAGTACTTTTCTTTTCAGAGGATTTACTTTAGGAGAGAGATCTCAAGATTTGAACCAGTCTCTGCTTCCTGACGAGTTCAGTAAAGAAGTGTCATACCAAAGGCCAAGCCAGTGTTATGGAAACAGTGCTGAGTTCTGAGCTTTGAAAGGACTCATTTGCAAGCAGTGATTCCTTGTGCTTTTTTTAATAATACTGCAAAACCAGCTTGGCAGCTGCTCCTCACATGTGAAACGCAGAAAGGCACAGATGCTGCTGTGGCATTTTTTAATTTGCATTCCGGTTTCTGGTGAACAGCTGCACTTAACATTCAGCTCTGAATCCTCCCATACTGCCTGTTCCTCCCTGGGAACTGGTGTCCTCAGCTGATCCTTGTCTACCGAGTCCCAGAGGGGTGGCCGTTTCTTGGAGCAAGGGTGTGGTGTTCTGAAGGGAGCTGCTCTGTGCTCTGGCCAAGCTTCAGGCATCGCTGCTCGCTCCATCCTGCCGAACTCCGAGCTGGGACTTTGTCCTCGGTGCCTGGAGAGGTTTCTGTGGGATCTCTGCAGAACTATTGCTTTTCCTCTCACCTGTGTGCAGCTCTGGAGGGTCAGGAGGCTGCTGTTATGTTCCCAAAGGCACTGGGCTTCTGGTTGCGCTTTTCTGCCATACAGGTGGTCCTTTGCTCTTCAGATGGAAGGTGGGCTTTCCTTACTCTCACTACTCCAGGCTGTGCACGTCACTGCTCCCTAAAATATCCATGTGAGCCTTTCCTCACAAGAGCTCCCAGGGCTGGTGGTTAGCTTTATCGGTGTTTTCTCCTCTTTGCTGGTAGGAATTTCGTGGCATTTGAAGTTCTGAGAGAAGAGGAGTTCTCGCCACTAAAAAATGCAGACACAGCTGACAAGGACACTCCTACCACCGCTCGGCGAGCCCTCCTGGCCCAGCATTACCGCTGGGCTCTCAAGGCTGGGGCCAGATTTCTGGATGGAAATGGTTGCAGGATACCAGAGAAACTCAGGTATGAGCCTGTGTGACTTTCTTTGCAGCTTCTCTGCCTGTGGCTGCCCGGCTGTGCCAGCTAGCTGATGGCATGCTCTGTGCTGTACAAGGCTGGGCATTACTTTGACCACAGGGTTACTCAGCATGATTTTCGTTCAGCCGGTCTTTCTTTAGTAATGTCTATTCCAGCTCCTGCTCCGTTGGTGATGGTGAGTGCTCTAGACAGTAAAGCACAGTGCTCTGGACTTTATCTCTGGCAGAGATTCCTGCCTTTGGGGTCCTGAGTTGACAACTCCTACAGCAACTCATTAGGCAGGGCAACCTTTTCCATCATTCTGAATTTAGCCAGTTCACGGAACTGTAAATTGTAGTCCTCGCCAGCTTTTCTAAATACAGCTCTAGTCCTTAAGGACTAAGCCCAGCAAGGTTCTGAGGTGGACCCAAGGTTCAGCTATTACAGCAGTTACCAGTTCAGATGCTTCCTGCATCATGCTGAATGGGAAGCTGCTTTTACTCCCTGTTACTCCCCTGGGCTATTCTTTCATCAGCTCATAGTTTAACAAACCCGTAAGATGTTCATTTTACTTGAGAAGCACCTCTGTGAAAGTGATGTTCTTGTTTTGATGAGAAATATTTGGGACTGGCTAATTCCCTTTTATTTTCACACTTGGTGTTCGAATAATGTCAGGAGCATGTGAATATAACAAATGTCTTGCCCTTCTCAATGTCCTGTTCTTGATGATCATTCAAAGAAGATGCACTGGTTTTTCTAAACATAGCGAGAAGTTAATCCTGTGCTCTCTAGTCTCTCAGGAACCGAAGATCCTCCGGCCGTCTGTGAGATTTCTCCATTAGTGTCATACTTTGGAGAGGTGAGAATAACTATGGAGGTATTTTTAAGAGTGTGATTTGCTTCCAAACACAGGGCATTTCTTTAGCCTGGACTTGCTGAGAAATTGCAAGATCAAGGGAACTGGGCCTTGGGCTCTGTGTTATGTTTGTGGTTCCGCTGTGGTTTACTCTTCAGCAGTTAACTCTCGGTTTTAGCCATCTGTAAAATGAAATTTGCAACAAGGCTGCTTAGCTTCAATAAGAGTCACAGGTAGTTTGAGATCTTCTGAATGGAAAGTGTAGAATATTGAATTTACAAAATCCATAGGCTCACTGTATTCAGTCGTGTGCTAATTTGTGCCCGGTGTTGTGAATCCTGAATGAGGAGTGTGGTACGTGCATTGGCTTTAGAGAAACCATGTCTTGGATTTCTTAACTTTGTCCCTCTGAAAAATAATTGGTCCTGGGAAAGCTGCCTCCAGTTAGTAGTGAGAAGAGAGGCTTCCCTGTGTTGGACTGACAGGGTGAGAAATAGTGGGTTGCAAGAGGATACGTGGGCACTGCAGGGAAGGGCATTCATAACACTTGACATCTTGGCCAGGTTTTCTTGTGCAGGTAGTGAACTCATTGTAACTGGTGCCTTCTAAGAACAAAATGAAAACAGGACAATTTCAGTTGGCTTTTCTTTGCTCGGATTATTCTGATGTCAGTTAAGGACACACCTTCCCGTGCCTTCCTCTCCCCACAGAGCTTATTTCTGAGATCCATTGTTGGACGGTTCATCAGTGCCTCTCCTTTGTGGCTTGGAGCTGAAATGCTTTCCAGCTCTGTCACTGGGGAGACGGTTTCTGTTGTTGGTCCTCCCCATGACCTTTTCACTTTGGGTGGTTGCTCGCTCTTTGGGGACATTTTGTAGATGTAAAGATAGTCCAGGTAACCAGTCTGAGGGTCTACAGCCTAACGTACTGTTTTCACACCTTCTCAGGGTCTGGAGGCACACATGAAGAACAAAGACTTGCCTTCGCCCTTTGTACTCGATGAAAACAGGGCGGAAACGCTGGGAAATTCGTGAAGAGGAGGGAGGCCTTTCCCCCTCAAATCAGAGACCTGTCTGTCAGACCCATTGGAAGAACTGACATTGCTAAAATGTCAGCTATGAAGTGTGTTATAAAAAAACCCCAAAAAAGTGCTTTGCAGTATCAGATCAATGCCAACCCCTTGCCGCAGTTGTGTTTACACGCACGTCGTGTGCTCACCGGCTCTGGTTGGTGACTTTGAAGGTTATGCTTTTACCTCAGCCTGTGATGTAGATTTGGGTGTGAATGAAGATGAATACCTTCTGGGTGCCAAACAGATTTTATATTTCTTATTTGCTGCACATGCAAAAAAGAGCCAGCGCGTATGTAAAAGAGCCAGTCAGGGCCTAATTAATCAGCTTTGCATTCAAGATTAAATCTATTCAGTGCCTTCTTAGGTTATCTTGCTTGTGCTGCTGGGGTTGAGGTTTGGTTTGGTTTTAAATTATGTGCACAGCTGACAAATCAGTTTGATCCATCTTTCCCCTAATCCTGTGCCGGCCAGATCCAATTCAGCCACGGCATCCTCTGACCAGATCATACAGAGCACTCTGCTGGGGTGAGGCTGCTGCTCTGGGTAAGATCCCTTGAGGTTTGGACTCCAGAGCAGACCAGATTACTTTGCATGTTTAAGCCCACTGGTGCCATTGCAGGGAAATATAAGTCAATATGCAGCTTAGGCTGATTGCCCTTTACAGCTGTAGTGACCTGGGGATTTTTTAATTAAAAGAAAATACTGTTTTTTCCACAACAACCCTCTGCCTGTCTATAACAAACATTTATTTTACTTTTAGTTTTTCTGTTTAATGCACACCCTATCCCTCAAAGGGGAGTCTTTGAGAGGAGCAAATCATGATGGTAGAATTTAATGCTTGACCAAAACAAACAAAAAAAAGACTTAATCCCAGCATAACCAGTGTACACAGTGAAACACCAGCCGCTGCTTCTACAGCTTCTGGTCAGGTAGTTTTCCAGCACTCTTTCCTGTACACCCTTTAGATGCCTGCATTTTAAATATATTATTAACCCTAATGTAAAGATAAGTGCCAGCTAATTAAGGATGCTAATTGCCAGCACACAAACTCAGCCCTGGCTGAGGGATCCTGGGGGGCTGGTTGGGAGGCTGCCCCAGCGAGCACGCGGCGTTCGCAGCCCCGGCGCCGAGCACCCCGCGGTTGTTGCGGGCGCTGCGGGCACACTGCGGGCACGCTGCCAGCCGCCCTGTGCTTGAGGAGCACTTTCTACTTTTCCCCTAGACCTGGGGATAAGGAAGGTGGCGAGGAAGATGCCTCATGAGGACTGTTGTTATTTCATGCATCCGCTTCTACTGAGGAATTGCTGATAGTATTTTATGAAGTATAAATCTTTTAAACAACATACGTGGCTTTCTGTAACCCCTGGCGTGAAGCCGTACTCAGAACGGTGGGGAGGAATAACAACGGCTCTGAGAGTAAATGCAGTTTGTAAGTGGGGTCGTGGCTTCCAAAGAAAGCATCTGAAAGATCAGTGGCAGGAGTTGTCGGGTTCCGAGTGTCTCTGAGCCTTTTGCACATGCACGGCAGCTGCTGACAGCTCTGGTTACCTCAGGGTGCGTGTGCACCCAGTAATTCCCCTCCGTAAAGCAGATGAAGCATTTGTCCTTGACACTCGATTCTGTAATTTTTTTTCTCTTTTTTTTGCACAGTGTTTCCTGGATCATTCCATTCCTGTCAGTCAAGTTTTGTATCTGAGAACAAATTGTCATATCTTTGTGAATATTGCTTGTCAATTAAGAGACACGCTCATTTTAAACTCCACTGTGCTGGAAAGAAAGGATATATTTTTTCCTCTTTCTAAAGTGCTTTCTCGTTTGAAATGTCAGTTCCTGTGTGCTGTGATCGTGTACCCTCAGCTTCTGGCATGGTTTTAGATGTCGTTTTCAAGGAGAAGCTGAATTCAAGTGCTGAATGCCTTGTCTGTTGGATTTTTGGGTTTTGTTTGTGTTTTTCTACGACTCCTCCCATTTTAAACTGGAATATAGAATTGTGAGAGAAATTAAAAAAAAAAAAAACAAACAAAAAAGGCAGTGTGTTCTGCATGTGCCAGTGAGCAGCGGGCACTGCGAGGTGAAAAAAGTACCTGGAACAAAGGGAGGGGCCCCAGTGCTCCAGAACCTTTTGGACACCTAGGGATTTTTATAATAAAGATGTTCTGTGATTTCTGTGTCTGTCTGTGTTTCTTCTCCGGGAGGAGAATGCGCGTCTTTGTCCCTCTGTGTCACCAGCGTTGTCACCAGAGCTGCAGGGGACAGGGTCACGGGTGGCAGGGCCAGGGGCTGCAGTGCCTGTGCTGCGGGTGCAGGGGGTGTGGAGCTCAGGGAGGGTAACTCCCAGAGGGCTTTGACGGGGTGGGAAGTGTAGTTTTTCCTCAGAAACCAGAAGACTCTTCCTCTGTGCAGTGCTGTTTATTTTTTTCCCCCAAGCTTTTCAAAGTGGTTTACTGAGCGGAGGGAGCTGAGTGGGGGTGGTGTGTGTTTTATTTAAAGTAGATGTGAGTGATCTGATCGGGGTTGGGTGCTGCAGCTGTGGGGGGGTAATGAGCACTCACTGTACTGCCACTTCTGCCTGGCTTTGTACGCAGGAAAATCAGCAGGAGCAAATCCCTAATTTTTCCCAAAACCCTCGGGGGGCTCAGTGCAAAGGTCACAGGGAGATACTCTTCCTTACCTACGCCCCCCCCGTTTCTCTCTCGGCACCCTTACGGAGGCTGCTGGGGGGTTTAATGTGTTTTTAAGCTCTGTGAACCAGGAGTTTCCTGTCACAGGAAAATAAATACAAAAACTAAAGTGCACACTGCAGGCTTCTGTTGAACAGTTCCTCTGTGTGTTGATGCAGAGTTCATAGCTATCAGAATTATTTGCTTGCTTACTCTTTTAAAATCATTAAATGCTCAGAAAAACACCAACTTTTCAGTTTTGTCTGGAAATCCAGCAGGAGGTGGAATGCAAATTGAAAAGCTCCAGCGGTACGTGCTAACGGAATGGGCAGGCAGAGCTGGAGGGGAGTTCGGCGCACCAGGCTGAAAGCAGCTGCTTCAGTGCCTGCCGCTTCCTGCTGGACTGCGAGCAGGGCTAGAGGGAATGGTTACGGCCAAGCCAGTCCTGCTGTGGCTCTGAACCGTACATCCCCGTTCCTCCACACCCGCTGATCCCATCCTTCCTCTGCCCCCTGAACTCTGCACAGAGCGGGAGGGCTGGGGATCTGTGGAAAAGCAGGGGAGGGAAGGGAGTGTGCGGGACAGGTGGATCCGGCCGAGTGCCAGAATTCAGTGCCAGGTCTTATGGAAGGTGTTTGTTGACACAACCATTTCAGGTGTTTTTTTACCCACTCACACGCATCCTCTCAGGTTCGAATTGCCGCTCTCAGGCGGCACGGTGCGATGCGGAGGGGGAGGGTCCCAGCTGCCCAGGTATCCCTGGTTTCTCCCTGGCAGCAGACGGCTCTTCTCTGACTTCGGGGAGGGGGTTTCACTTCGCTGTGCTCAGCCTCCCGGCGGGCTGGCAGGAGGAGCGGTGGGTCTGGTGCATCCAGTTCCCCTTGGGACGCGGGGCCCCTGCTGCGGGGCAGGCGCTGTGGCCGGACCGGAGCGTGGCGGTCCCGGCCGGGCGGGAGCTGGCGCCTTGCTGAGCTGACTCGGGGAGCCCACGGGCCCGCTCGTAGATGCCCGTGGTTTTCCTTCTGACCTGCCACACGCACACGTCCGTTTCTGCTTCTTTCCCGCCGGTATTTCTCGTGACTGGTCCGCCCTCTATAACCTCACAACACCGAGGAGGGCGAGGCTCCCGGCCGGTTCCCGCCGGGCGGCTGCAGGCCGCGGCCCGGTGCTAGGAGCCGACCGGGGGAGGCTCCGCAGCGGGCACGGCCGAGGGCCACTCGGGGGAGGCCCCGCGGCGGGCAGGGCCGGGGGACGCTCGGGGGAGGCCCCGCACCGGGCAGGGCCGGGGGA
>JANVCC010000079.1:811776-883272 GCA_025345505.1 Todiramphus chloris collaris
CGCGCAGCACGGGCGCCGCGCGAGGCAGGGAGGGCGGCCCCGCCCCGCAGTGCGGGGCACGAGCCGCCGCGCGGACCCGCTGCGGGGGCGCCACCGAGCTGGGGCCGCGCTCTCGGGCTAGAGCGGCACCCGGAAGCGGCCGCTCCGTCCCGCTCCGCGCTGGGTGGCGCGGGATGATGGCGGGCGGCGGGCAGGGCCGTGGGCGGGCGGGCTGCGGCCCCTGAGGCGTCGCCATGTACTCGGCCGCCGCCGCCGCCACCGCCTCGCCGCCGCGACGGGACTTCATCTCCGTCACCCTCAGCCCGGAGGAGGCGGGGGGCGTCGGCGGCTACAATAACAGCAAGGCATGGAGGCGGCGCTCCTGCTGGCGGGTGAGGGCGGGCCCCGCTCCTGGGGGGCCCCGGGCCGGCCCGGGGCAGGCAGAGCTGCAGGGCGGTGGCGGTGTCCCCGATCTGGCTCTGGCAGCGAGGGAGCTGCGCTGGGCTGGCGGGGCCGAGCTGTAGGGAGTGGGCGAGGAGGGAGGTCCCTGGGCTTGGGTGCAGCTGCACCGTGCCCGGGGGTTCTGGTGGCACCCGTTCCCCGCTGGGGAGGGGCCCAAGCGGCGGGCTCCCTGCCGCGGGCTCTGGGGACGGGTGGCCCTGGCCGGGCGCTGCTCCCAGCAGCGTTCGGGTGGCAGCTCCCCCCGGTGAGGGTCTGCGGGGTGCGGGCTGGCGGGGGGCGCTCTGAGGCGGGTCTCTTTTGTGAGCGGGGCCGGCCGGGGAGATGCGGTGTGCGATGGGCGGGAATCTCGCTGCGGGGCCCTGGGGGTGCCCCGCGTCGCGCTCTCAGGGCGGGAGGGCAGCAGCGGCTGAGACTTGGTCTGGGTGCCCCTGCTGCCTGTTTTAGGGCTTGGAGGGGAAGCCCTGCTCTCCGCCCTCGGAGAGTAAGGGCAATAGTTCTGCTTTCTGGGGGAAGGCCAAGTGTGCAAGGAGGGGTCTCCAGAGAGCCGTGTGGAAGTAACCTCCGTGCCTGCTTGGTGGTAGGGAGCGGGCTGGCAGCCCCACCAGGAATGGGAGTTATGGGCTGGAGAGGCAGAGTGGAAAAGTGTGAGTCAAAGGAACAAGACAACCCCTGTTGAAGATAGGGGGTGAGGTATAGTCACCTAGAGAAGCCTTACAGGTGGTCAGGTGAAGCCTCTGAAGAATTTGTTTAGGGACCCAGTATGGCAGCTTCTCTCTATTAATGGCTCGGGAAATGTGGGAATAGGACACAATGTGTTTTCCTGTTCCTTTTATCCTTATTTGTCAGCAAAAAAAAAGGTCAGATGGTTGTGAATGTATTCTTGTGCCTCATTCCCACCCATCCCGAGATACCATGGTCAATGCCTCTTCTCCCATCCTACCCCGAGGAAGCCCAGGGCTGCTGCAGTTGGGGTGAGACAATTCTGCTGTGCAGGTAGAGCCCGAAGGAAGGAGTGGGATCAGCATCTCGGGGTGTGCGCAGGGAAGGGTGTACAGGATTATTGTACCAGCAGCAGCGGGGGAGGAAAGCAGGAAACGTGTGCTGTGGGGCTCAGCAATGGGAGCACGCTGACAGCTCTTTGCTGAAACATTCGCAGCCTCTGCTTGTCTCAGAGGAGGAGGACTGTGGGAAGTGCTGTGGGGTGTAGGGTGGTTTGCAGGAAATGGCAGATTGTTCCCAAGTGTGGCATTGGCACTGGAGTGCCCTCTCTACACCAAAGCCAGGAATGAGAAACAAAATGCTGCTCTGGTGAATTTTGATAGGACTGTTAGAAAACTAATGAAATGATAATTTAGCAGTTAATGTTTTAACTCCAACTGCTCTCTCCCGAAATGGAGGAAACCCTTGCAAGGTAACAGCATTTGCTGTCTGACTTTTAGTGATTTTGTTGTTACATACTTCAGTTTTAAAACCACTTTTTTTTCCCCCAGAACTAAACTTGAAAACATTATGGTTGTGTCTTGTTCTGCTGATGTTCTTCATTTTCGTGTTGCTGCAGGTTAACGAGTTTATTTGTGGCGGCAGGTCCTGTTCTGTGTGACACTGCCATGTTCACATCCTAGCTGAGGCAGGATGCCTCTGTTTTCTTGTTCAGTCGCAGGTGCTTAGCTTATTTTGTGCCTTCTCTGTTGCAGTAACATTTCTATTTTTCCTACCGCGTGTTTCTGTTTCTTGTTTCGCTTGTGTGTTCTGCAGTACCCCCAGCCAGAAGGGAGGAAGGAGGCCTTTGGCTTATCTCCCAGTTGACGTATGGGCAGAGGCACAGGTCATCCAGAAAAGGTTGTGGTGAAAGCCAGCAGGTTGTAGGTGATGCTGTCTGGGAGTCTTGGCACTTGGCAGTCTCCGAGGTTCTCGCAGCACATGGCTCTGATGTTTCTCGGAGCCTGCTGTGCGTGTGCTAGCACGGTAGATTGCTGTTCTCTCTCTCCTCAAAGAAAATAATCAGTGGATGCCTACAGTTGGAAACGGAGGGTAAAATTAAACCTACTGAGTTTTGTGTTTCTTGCTCTGCAAGGACCAAGAAGAGTTTATTTTTGATGGAGCAGGCTCTTAATATTCTCCTAACTTCTTTTCTCTCCTGAAGAAATGGAAGCAGCTGTCTCGACTACAGCGGAGCGTAATTCTCTTCCTGTTCGCCTTCTCAGCAGTCTGCGGAGTCATTTCATACACAAACATGGGGGAACCATGGAAAGGTATGTGTTCTGTCCAGCAAAATTCCTGGAATGTGGTCTTATATTGAAGAGGTTGTTGTAGTTCTTATAACTAGCTTTAGTTTTTATTGACGGTGACGGGGTGTGCACGTTAAAACGCAGCTGTAAGATGATTTTGTGCGACGTTTCGGTGACTTGATTCTGCTTGATCAGAAATACTCTTCATATACCTTCTCATTGTTTATCTTGACAATGTTTTGGTTTAGTTGATTAAGATGTGTAGGCTGTGAGTGCTTTTTTCTAATGATGTTTGTATTTAGATATTGGTCACCCAAACCTAAACAATAGAATAAGATAATCCTCTCTTGGGTTTGATTGTCCCTCAGATATTCCAAGTTTTTCTATGATATGAAGACACATTTACCTTTGTTATCTTATTGCATGTATTCAGAAGCTAAAATAATAGCCATTAAAAAAAGCATGTGCCTTTTGGCAGTCTCATTATGTATTAGGGAGAATGTTAATACAAAAAGATGGCTTGTGTCTAACAATTAGTGTGTGTTTATCACTGTTTTGTGAATGGAAACACTTTCTGGAAGTGCCTCTGGTACATGAATGCAGCAAACTGTTATTAATTTCTATCTGGAGCCTAAAGTGTCGATTCCTTGTGCTGAGCAGTTTTGTGTGTCTAGGTCTAACAAACAAGTCATTGGATGATCAGAGAACAGAACCAGAAATTCCTGGATTAAAGCTGGCAAATCCAGCTGTTCTACCAGCACCCCAGAAAGCAGATACCAACCCTGGAGACAACCCAGAGCTTTCACCGCAGGTATTACGAGAAGAACTGAGTTTTATAAAGCTACCAAAGAGTCTGTGAAAGCTGCAGATAGTGCTTGGTTCCAACAGTTGTTAAGGAGAAAGGAGCTGTAACTTGCAATGAAGTCTGCTCTGGGTGGAATGCTCTCCTCTCAGGAAGGGCTTTGGTATAGTATTTCTTGGCCTTACCTCTTTTATTTAAGTATGTGATATACTATTTCTTAATCACTGATATACCTCGGAGTGCCAGGGCTTTAGGTCACAGTGACCTCTTGCTCGAGGCTTCACTTTTCTACTGTGACTAATTTGGTTAGGCTGGGAGTGCTCTGGATGTCAGCCTTGCTGCTGTGAGCAGCCTGAGCAGAGTCGAGGCTGAATCGAGACACGGGAGACAGTCAGTGTCACGCTGAATTGCAGCAGCTCTTCTGGTAGCTGAAAAATAGCAGGGAACACAACAGGCATTAGTAGGTTTTGAAGGGTTCCATTTGTGGGGGGTGTGATGGGGAAAAACCATGAACTGAGCTTGTGGGTTAGCAGAGGAATACTGGCTGCCGTGGCCCTCTTCAGGTGTTTATTCATGAACCTGGGGATTTCTAGGTAGTGAATATGAAATACTACGTTAAATCTTTCCCTCATCGTGCTCAAAAGTCCACGTGTTACTGTATGGTAATCCTTGGTGTTGTCTAACACTGGCACTGTGTAAGCTTTTCTTTTTTTGCATGCTTTTTGCTAATTCTAATAAAAATGCCTTATGCCTGGTAAAATGGAATCAAATACCTTTGCAATCCCTTAGCGATGCCGTGCATTAAGTTCATATCTGGTACCAGTAGAGACAGTTTAAAAGTAATGTACTGGTGTAAATTTAACAACTTGACAATTTTACCAAACGTTTAAAACAAAGAAAAAGCCAAGGTCTTTAGCGTACCTTCCATTCAGGATAGAACTTGGATGTTGATACCAGAACGAGTTCTGTTTAACACTGGAATGCTGTTGATTTATGGTTTGAAATTTTACTACCTCTGCAACATACCAAGCATGCTTCATTTTTTTCCTTTTCTCAGAAGCCCCCAAGAGCACCTCATGTTCGACGTGGTCCTTCCAATCTTCAGATCAAGCCCCCGCGGAGAGATGTGAGGCTGAAGGCCCACCAGGATACCAGCAGGGTTGTAGAAAAGCCCATCCAGGCTGATAAAGAAGAGAAAACGGAGAAGTCTGTTATCAGGTAGAAGTGTTTCCAGGAAGTTACAGTGCTCCCTGCCTTGCCCCTGCCAAGATCCATTGACTGTTGGAGTGAAAATTGTGCAGGTTTTTTGTCCGTGTCTGAGGTTGATTTCTTTCCTTGCGTGTATTTGTTCCCAGGTCTGGCCTCTCAGGCCTCATCATTAGGCTGATTTATTGGTTTCGATGAACGTGCGTTCTTTCTGGTTTTACTGTTTGTGGCATAGAAGTGCAGAGGATTTGGAGCCCTACAAAGCTGTATTTCTTACACGCTTAGAGACTCTTGGTGCTCAGGAGAATCCTCAGTGTCTGTAGGTTTCTGCTGTGTGTTTTGTAGTAAAGATGAGTGCACCAGTGTCAGTACAATACTGCTGTCACAAGTGTCTGTCCTGGGTCAGAGCTGGAAGGTGACACCAGTGTCCATGTGCTCGGTGGCGTGATGCTGCCTAGCACAGTAAGCCCAAGCTGAACTGGCAGAAGCCACAGACCAGTGTGTAGTTGTGTGCATTTAACAGGACAACACGTGCTTACTCCTGTCTTACAAAAGATTAATCCTACAGTTCAAAGACCCCTTATGCAGATAATGTCTTTCATAGAGGGTCTGTGCTGCTATCTGTGATTGTACTAAGTTATACCCTAAGATGATATTGATTGAAACGTTTTGGTTTGGGGGTAACTGATGAAGTGTAGCTTGGATATAGAAAAGTACTACAAGTTCAGAAGAGGTTTTTAAAATTTTTTTTGCTATGTTTGTGTCCTTTTCAGCACTGGCAGGGCTGCACTGATCGTAGTATCAGAACTGTGCCTGCATCAGCATTTTGGCTGTTGGTATTATCTGCAGTCTCTCAGAATGACTTGAAGTGTTTTATTCCTGTGCTTCCATTTCCACTGTAGCTCATAAAGTTAAATAAGTGGTAACAGGAACGCTTGAGAGCAATGAAAGCATAACGAAGACTAGTAAACATTTAAAGAATAAAGGTAGAGAAATGAGATTACTGGATTTGTGAGAGTCGTAAGGCACACTGACTGTAAACAGTATGAGTTTTAAAGGTCCTGTAAACCTGGTTCCTTTAGGAGGCAGATCATGAACTCAGAGGCAGCATACCTATACATTAATCACCATGGTCGAGATTGGTATTGTTATGCACTTGGTTTGACTTAAGTCCATTCTTAAAGCCCTCTTCTTCAGGAAATTCTTAATGAACAATGAAAACCAATTTATGTGTCTGTGGTGGCAGGGAAGGCTTGTGAACCCCTGTGGTAGTGGAGTAATTTAACTGTCTAGTCCTTTGTGCTTATTCATGATTCTTTGGTGATCATCATTTGATCATCAAGTGTTAGTGGTTCCTGTGATCACTTCAGAACTGGTAGATAAGAAAATACCTCTAATGCCATATGCTTGGGTGGTTTAAATCTTTTTGGAAGTTCTGTATTGAATTCCATCGCCGAGACAGTTAATGAAATTGCAAGAGATTGTGAGACACATGTCTTGATCCAGTAAAATTTCTCTGAAATTTCTTTGAACAGAAGAATGATCTAGTGGACAACAGAGTTATTTTGATCCTTGATACAAAATTCAGCTCCTGTTTTATCAAAGAAAAATGAAATGCAGAGAGAAGTCTCACTCGGTGTCTGTTTGTGATCAGATTATTTACTTGTGTTTACAGCTGGAGAGGAGCAGTGATAGAACCTGACCAAAGCACTGAACCTCCATCTAGTAAAATAAAAGAACCAGAAAAGCCTTCATCTGTGGAAGCTGAAGACCAGAAGGAGCCAGGTAAATAGTACAGTTAATAATACTTTTGTTTCTCTTCACTCTTAATGGTTGAAGTTGTGCAATTCCTCCACACACACATCTCTTTTATTTATTTATTTTAATTAAGGGAAACAAAAAGTATAGGAAGTATAGTACTGTTTACCTGGTACATCCAAACCTTTCAGTGTCCGTGTTCCACCATGACAGCCTTCATGCTTATGGGTCTTTAGAATTCTGAAATAAATTTTAGTGCCAAATCTTTGAAACACAGCCCCCAGGAGGAGGCAGACATCCCCATCTGTTGTCCAGGAAGGCACAGTCTGAAGGGAGAAGGCTGTAAGGGGACAGCTTCCTTTTTCAGCAGTGGTTTTCCTTCTGTTCTGCAAATACAGGGAAGGTGACTTCCTGCCTGAATTGCACTGCACTTGTTTTAAGGCTGGCCAGAATGCTGCAGAGTTACTTTTGCAGTTGCTGTCCTTGTGGAGTAGAGGACCTGTTGTTCTGCTTTCTGCATTCCTACCAGGAAGGTCTGATCTGACAAACGTGGCATGTCACACTGCGATCTGTTTGGCTTTTGCTAGCTGAATACACGTGGGGTTGGTTACGCTGCTTGCTCTTCCTCACACTAGAAATCTTTTTTTGCAGAATTTCAGCTAATGGGCTTGAACTTTTCCATGTCGGATGTGTGACATAAACTTAGCTTTGTAGCAAAGAGCAAGCAAAAGTTTTCAATAGAGCCGTGGAAGAAGAGATAGCTTTGCCCAAGATGTAAATTTTCTTCCTTTTATCAAATGAAAAGTTCAAGAGAAATAATTTTGTGTAACTGATTTTAAATTTAGCAGAAACCAGTGCATAAGAGAGAAGATGAAGAAAAAGTGGTATGTGGTAAATTAGCCAAGGACTTTTCAGCGTATGTATTCAGCAGCTGAATTATGGCTGATTTATGCAATCTTAATTCTGGTGTTTCCTGACTTTCAGGTGCTTCAGTGATGCTCACCTAACAACTGCATGTGATTATTTTAATCTTTCCTTTGCAGAAGTGACTTTTAAGTTGTTTGGTTTGGGTTTTTTCCAAAAGAGAGATCTGTTTCCACCTGTCTGAATTCCTGACCACAAATGCCGATGAGTTGCTCTGCAGAGGAAAAGCTGTACAGAAAGAATAAGCAGAGGATGTTTTTTCTGTGACACTGATGATTTGGGTTGGGTGGAATGCAGCAGGATGGTGCTGGTGCAGCTGCGGGCCTCTGAGCGAGCTGCTGTTCTTTGCAGTGCCCATAACCGCGCGCCAGCTGGCTGTGATCGAGGCCTTCCGCCACGCCTGGAAAGGGTACAGGGCTTTTGCCTGGGGCCACGACGAGCTCAAGCCTTTGTCCAAGTCCTACAGTGAGTGGTTTGGACTTGGGCTTACCTTAATTGATGCCTTGGATACCATGTGGATTTTAGGCTTAAAAGAAGGTAATTTTTATCCTCCATTTTTTTCCCTATAGTTCCTTATTTTCTGTTCTGGCAGTACATGTTGAGAGCTCTTGGAGGGGAACGTGTATTTTTAGGTTTAGTTTTCCTGTGAGGGTAAATACATGTGTGTGTGTGTATGTATATATATATGTATAAAATTAAATATTAAAAACCAAACCAAACCCAACAAAACGCCACTACGTTAAAGGACACCATTCTTCTTGGAATAGAATTTTGATCCAGAAAAAAAATATCCTGCTGTTACATATAACAGTGGATAATATCTTCTTGAAATGGGGGAATGTATAAATAAGCCTCTTGATTTTTTTGTTTCTGTACCAAAACCCTTGTGCTATCTTTGTGCCATTACTTGGCCACTGTAGGCTTCCTCCCCACCAGACTTGGCTAGTTAGCCTATAAGCTCCTGGGTCAGTATTTCCTGTGTGGATTTAAGACGGTTGCTTCTGCAGTGAAGCACAGGATGGAGCAGGGGAGTATTCCACACCTCCTTCCCCACCCGCTCTGCTCTCTCTGTCTCTGTTTGCAGCTACTGAGAGTGACTATCTTAGAAAACTTTCAATAGATTCAAAAAACTTAGCCAAAAATTCTGCAATTCTGTTGCAAAAAAACTTGCTGAAGCAATAGTTAAGAGGTTTTGTTGTTTGGGTTTTCTAAGTGGATTTGTTTTGGTTTGGGGTTTTTTTTTGTTTGTTTTGTGGCGGGGTTTTTTTGGGTTTGTTTTTTTTTTGTGGTGCAGGGTTTGTTGTAGTGGTATTTAAAAATTCATGGAAGTGTATCTGTTGAACCGTGGCAGACAGCCACCTCTGTGAAGTTTTATCAACCATACCGGTTTTTGTATCAAGACAGGAAGAACAGAGCTGCTAGTGAAGGGCAGTAATCAGTTAAAGTCGTTCAAGGTTCTCTTCTATCTTTGAAGTTTGTGTAGCGTATTAAATCAAACCAGAACTCTGTCCTGTGTCTGCAGCTCTCGGCCTGAACAGGCTATCTTGAAGTTTCATCAAGCTGACAGTGTGCATTTTAATAAAAAATTAATAGTGAACTGCATAGAGCTTTTAAAATAAATTATTAGTTAAGCTGCATGCATTGAAAATGGGCTCTCGCTGAAGGCTTCTTCATATTTTATAGCAGTTCTTCTCCAGATTGCCTCAGAAAGCCCCTGGGGTTTCTTCTGAATAACAAATGCTGTATAAATGAAGGTTCCAGCTGAGGTTGCTGGTCTTTCTTCTAAGCTGATGAGCCTGTGAAAGAGGACCTCACCTTTGCTGCACTGCCAGCCAGTGCTAACAGCTCTCAGGGTCCTCGGGGGCTCTTCTCAGCCTACCCAACCTCAGAGGTTTTTTTCTCCTGAGGACACAGAGGCATCCTTTTGTTTTAGTCTTCTGTGGAATACGTTCCATTTCTGGGAAGCTGGTGGTTGTTCTGCACCTGCCCCCAGGCAGGAGTTTCTGGTGTGAGGCAGTCGGTGGTAGCTCCCAGCTCTGTGGGTGAAGGCTGAGCTAACTCACACGCACCACGCAGTGAGACCCTGTGCTGCAGCAGGCACTGAGTGATGCTGTTGGTAAGATGATCCTTGCATCTAAAATTCTTTTTTTTTTTTTTACATTCCTTTTTGAATTAGTTGTGTGATAAACAACCACTTTTTTGGGGGGAAAAAATTGCAGGCTGTTGTGTTTTTTGGGTTAAGTGCAGATGTAGCAGGCAGGCTCCCCAGGAGATTGCTGGGCTAAAGGAGGTAATGGCTCTTAACAGCTGTTGACTGAAAACCTTACCTGTTATCCTGGTAGATAGCAGCTTTGGTTAAAAAAAAATAATTAAAAAGTTCAGAAGGCTCTTGTGAAAGTGTTGCTAATTACCTGGCAAGTCAAATGGACGCACTTAAAAGATCTCAGTTTCTGGACTATTTTAACAAGGGATTCCTAATTCTTTTAGTTTTATTTTATTATTTTTTATTATTATTTTTTGACTATTAGGAACTTTGTTTCACTGGGTATTCCTCTCTGCATGTATCTGTGGTGTATGCTGAAGAAGAATTAAGCCAATATTATTCACACTTCTCCTAGCATGTGCTCTTCATTTTAGTTTTCCACCTAAATTTATGATCTCTGTAGACAGAGATAAGAAGCTGTCATGGATATGTGGAGTACTACTATCTCCAGGCTAGGTGTTGGAACATGCCAGAAGTTTTTAACTCAACTGCGTTTTGTACTTTGCAGAGTTTGAAGAAGCAAGAAAATGGGTAGCAAATGAATTAGTATTTGATAAAAATGTGGATGTGAACCTTTTTGAGAGCACCATCCGTATCCTGGGGGGCTTGCTAAGCACCTACCACCTCTCTGGAGACAGCCTCTTCCTGGAGAAAGCTGTGAGTGCCTACAGCTTACCTGGGTTCTATGTTCTCTATTGGACAGAGCTGAGGGAGGATTCATCAGAAAGTGAAATGTTGCTGGTTTTTAACAGTTTTACATTTAAAGTGTTAGGAAGGGAAATGACCGTTAATCTTTTACGCCTGCAGTTGGTTTTGCTCTCTGGCTAACCTCAGAGCATTGCTGTGTTTGATACTGCTGTGTTTCTGGGCTTGTTCTGTTGATGACCAGCTGAGCACAATAAACGAAACTAAAGAGGAAATAAATGGTTGGCAAAGGGTAATAGTTGTCTTTTGTCTCCCTTTCTGTGTCTCTTAACAGCATCAGCCACCTCTTTAGGTTAGCGAGGTGCAGTCAGTGACATCACAGTTACCTGTTGCATGGGGATGGCAGACAGAAGTGACACACACAGCAGGAGCAGGGTAGAAATTCTGTAGTCATTACTATGAATAAATCCAGGACCCCTCTTAATTCTCTGCCTTCTTGCACTATCTAGAATTAAGCTGCTGTTCTTTCTTTTTTCTGTCTGCTGAAGGGAAATCTGAAGGGGTGTGCATGTGTATATATAGATTTATTTTTTGGTTTGTTTGTTGTTTTATCCTGTGCTCTTGGATTTTCTTTAGAAAGACATTGGGAACAGGCTTATGCCAGCATTCAACACCCCCTCCAAGATACCATATTCTGATGTCAACATTGGCCGGGGCACTGCGCACCCTCCGCGCTGGACGTCTGACAGCACTGTGGCAGAGGTGACCAGTATTCAGCTGGAGTTCAGGGAGCTCTCTCGTCTCACTGGAGATGAGAAATTTCAGGTATGGAAGAGTCAGTCAGTGTTTTTTTTCCACCGCTCTGCAGCTCCACCACTGACTCTCCGCTGGTCTCTGTAATTCTAAGTGATGTTAAATGAGTTCTGAGGGAAGGAAAAGAAACAAAATAGTTCCAATTCTTTTTTTTAGTACCAAAAAGTAGTAGTGGAGGTGAATAATTATTTTTCTCCTTCAGAAACAGCTTTTCATTTAGAAAACAAAACCAAATACAAAACAAAACAATACAAAAAACACACAATGAAAAAATCAAACCAACCCAAAAATAAACAAACAAAAAGCAACACAAAAAGAAAACCTACCAACCTCCCCCCCTGCCCCAGGAAAAACCAAACCCCAACATAAAGCAGAAAAAACCCCCAGAAAAATCAAACCACACCCTCCTGCAACCCCCCCATTTTTTTAATCACTGACATTTTCATTTAACACTAGGTTGTCAGATTTGGAAAAGTATGAAGCTAAACAGGGGTCTGTGAACCTGTGCCTTGCTTTATGGTCTCAGAAATCTGTGTGTGGTCTCTTGATTCCATTACAAAGTGGAAAAGCCCCAAACCTTGGTGTTCCCATCCAAGGAACTGAACTGTGGCTTACAAGATAAGGTTTGACAGCAGGTGACAGTACAAGGAAGTTACCTGAAATAAAAATAATGCAAGAGAAAAGGAACTTTTCTTTTTGTTTGATGATCCTGTTTTGTGTTTTAACCTGTATCCCCAGCTCAGGGTTCGGAGCGTGCCGGTGTTTAAAGCAGTGTTAGCTGTTGGAGGAGTTATGCAGGTTGTTATTTCAGCTGGACTTCTACTTTGCAAACATGAATATGTCAGATCACAGTCCCATGATATAGTACTGACTTTTAAGTGGGCTTGGAGGAAAGGAAATAGTTATAATTATTTCAGAGTACTTAAATGTACCTGGAACATCATGTTTTGAGAGTCAGAAAGTTTGAAATCCTGTATTTAATATACTGCCCGAGCTGAACTTGATGTCCCAGATGCTAATTTGTGGAAGAACAGTTATGAATGATTACAGAATGGTTATCAGCCTGAACTTAGTAGCCACAGTTTTGTGTATCATTTATATCTGTAATTTGTTTGCTTTTTAAATTTCTTTCAGAAAGCTGTGGATGAGGTGATGAAGCACGTTCACACCCTCTCAGGGAAAAACGATGGGCTGGTGCCTATGTTCATAAACACCAACAGCGGGCAGTTCACTCACTTGGGTGTCTATACTCTGGGAGCCAGAGCTGACAGCTACTATGAGTATTTGCTCAAGCAGTGGATCCAGGGTGGGAAGAAAGAAAACGAGTAAGTTCTTCCCATTTCTCATGTCGATGTGAGAATTACGTGAGCTGTAAAATTTTCTGTTGTAGTTTGCTGCTTAGGAGATAATAATGTATGTGCCCAGCAGCCTTGGAGGAAAGATGGCTGTTTTTAAAAGCAAGCTAACCAAGCAAGAGGGACCTGTGGTAACTTGATGTAAAAACAGCGTGAGAATTAGGCTTACTCTCAGTATTTCTCAGAAAACTTTTCTTTCTCAGCACACCAGAAGTGAGGAGTGGTACAGACAGAAGAGAATTAGGTCTTGCAGTAGACGTGGAGCATTATTAGACACTTCTGTATTGCTGCTGGTGCTTCGTTTCACCAGCAATGTCTGTGTTTCCTCTGGGTTTGTTAGGGAAAGGTGAATCCTACAGAATCTTTGAGGTGGGTGATTTAATCCTTTAGGAATAGCTTTTCTTAGAAACGAGAGTGAAGTTTGATGTTTGTGTAAACTTTGCTTTAGGTCTCTTATGTTCCTCCTGTCTTCACTGGGTATGTGGAAGAGAATGTTTGCAAGGAGCAGAGGAATTAGAGATATTGGGAAAGAAGGGTTCCTCCAGAACAAGGCAAAAGCTAATTGTGTTGGACTTCCTCATGTCCAGGGATCTAATCCATACAGAGCAGCAATATGTCTCTGGGGCATTTCTTTATGTCAGAGCAAAAAGCTTTCTCTACAAAGAAAGTTTGCATCACTGCTTTTCCCAAGTGATAGCGCAGTGTGAATGGAGATCCATTGTCTGTGACCACAGACAATGATGGCGTTTTGTGAGCCTCGTGATGCAAGTACTCAGCAGTGCTTTCTCCACAGAGAAGTACTTTGAAACAAGGGACATTCCAACTAAATACTGTGGAACAATTTTTCACAATGAGGGACAAACATTGGAAAGGATATACTGAAAAATTGCTTGGATAAGTCCTCAGGCAACCCAATCTAGTTGAATCTGCTTCAGAGCAGAGGCTTAGAGACCTCCAAGAGGTCCTTGCCAGCCTAGATTTGCTGTGATTTCAGTTACTCTACTTCTAAGAATTCCCAAAATAAAATCTGGCTACTGCTTAGAAACAGAGTTGGGGATATGTTTTCTTTAAAGCTTAAATTTAGGGTTTACTTGAAAAGCAAACTGAATATTGCTACATGGTAGTGATAACTCACTGATATCCAGGTGATGGTAACTTTGAGGTTGTTTCTGTCAGCTTTCATATTTGGTTAAATATTGTTCTTTAGACTGAGAGAATTCAGTCTAAATTCTGAAATGCTAAAAATTCTTCAAAATAACTGCTGAACATCATCTGTGATTAAATGTCTTCTGACTGCATGTATGTGAGCCAGCTGGGAATGTTTTTAACTCACAGACTGTTGGAAGACTATATGAGAGCCATAGAAGGAGTGAAAAAGCATCTTCTTCAGAGATCACAACCCAAGAGGCTTACTTTTGTGGGAGAGCTTGCTCATGGCCATTTCAGTGCCAAGATGGTAAGAAGTACGATTGCATTTTGAAGAACAACAAAAGAAAACACAAATGCCACCACCAGCAAAAAAAGTCAGCATGCAGACAGGCAAATACAGAGCTTCTGTGCTGTCTTTCTTCCTTCCCTCATCCAAAGAAAAAAATCCCAGCCAACCAAAAAAATAAAAAGGAGGAGAAGCCAAGACTGTGTATATGTAGCCAGTGTGGTGGGAGTCCTGAGTAACTGGTTTGTAGGTAGGAGTCACCTGTGCAAACCAGGGGCCTTCTCTTTGAGTTGCTCTAGTAAATCCAGTTATGTTCCTGTAAGACTGAAAATTCGGTGCTGGAACCAAATTTTCCTTCTCCTTTTTTTTTTTGTTTTTTTTTTTTTGTTTTTGGTCATAAAATTCCAGTGTCTGGAAGGGTTGAGGCAGCGCCTGTTTTATGGATTACTTATTTTCTGTAATTCAAAATAGATGTGGATAGTTGCACACTTGAATTCCCCAAAGGCTCTCCCCACCTGCTGTGGGTGGAGAGGGAGCCCAGAGCCTGGATGTCGGGTAGAGGGGGCTCCTCCATCCCGAGATGTGACAGAATTGAATTCAGACAGATACACTAGGTTTGTGCCTACGTGGGTACACTTGCTTCTGGTGCAGGGAATCAGAGTTTTGGTATTTAATCAATTATTGGGTGGAAGGCTTGACAGGTATCGTACCCTGGCCAGCCGGAAGAGTGGGGACGTTCATCTCCTACGCCTGTGTTGACCTTCACTACCCTCAGCCATTTCCTTTAAGACTGGACAAAGCTTTTAAAGGTCCGTGCAGGTGCTGCTTGAGCACCAGAGTGTTTTTACTAAGTTTTTGGTTGATGAGACGTGAGCTTTCATTCTGAATGGTAAGAATCATTTGAAATTCCATATGTGACGTTAATCTTTAATTCTTACAGTCACAGTATCAGTGGTGGATCAGCCCCCGAAAGAGACAGTCACCCCTGTATTGTAAATGGAATTTCGCTGGAGATGAGTTTGGGGCATTTTATATCATCTGTTTTTTGATGTGTTCTTCACCTGCCTATGACAATTGAGTTGTCTTGGAAAGTTAACTAAATTAATTTTGATTGTTTCCAAGTGTTGCACAGTTCTGGAAGTAATAGCACTCCTCCTGTCCTCTGAACAAATAGCTTGCTGCAGCAAGTAAAAGCTAAGAAAGAAATGTCCCCACAGTCCTTTTGTAGCTGCTGCTTTGTCTTGGGAAAGCAGCAGAATGCTCTTCACAGGATGCTGCTCGGGTGCCTACACACATGTAGTGCTCTATAAGCATGAGGTGCAATAGCTTTGTTTTACCTTCAAGAACAGCGTGGCAAGAAAGGGGCAAGCTTTCAGGCAGAGGTATGCTTGAAAGCTTCTCAGATTTCCAGTTGTACCAGTGGATCTCATCATCTCTGCGGAGATTGTTTCTCCCACTAATGCCAAGGTGCTTATTTCAGAATGAGGGAAATCTCCTTCAGCTGCCCCCTTGCCCTTCTCCAAAGCTTTGTTTTTTTCTGTCTGACTCTATTCCATTTTAAGTTAAAAATTAAATTTGCATGATCAGTTTGTCCCTTGTATTATCCCTTTTGGTCTTTATTGAGAAACCTTTAGGGGATTCTTCCCACCCCACTTCCTGAGTTGGTATGAAATCTGTACTTCCAGTAAACCAAAACCCCCTCTCTTTACCCTCACCTTTACCTGAGACTTTTTTTTATGTGTGTTTCATTTTGTTTTCCAGTCTTGCACATTTTCCAAATTAGTTGTGTCTCTGTAATAACGTCACCTGCCTCGTGCTACGTTACAGCAGGTTGTTAAAAGTTACCCTCAGGTTCTTGGGGCCTGAAATATGTTTTGGAGAAAGGGGAAAAAAAAAAAAGCCAATAAAAGACACACACATAGGGACACAGAGAGGCACACGTATATAAAAATCCCTATTTGTTGTGCAGTTTTTCTCCCCAGTAAGAGCTGTCTTGTCTTGCAGGATCACTTGGTTTGCTTTCTGCCTGGAACGTTGGCACTGGGAGCTCACAATGGATTGACTGCTGATCATATGAAGCTGGCTGAAGCTCTTATAGAAACCTGTTACCAGATGTATGCTCAAGTAGAGACGGGCCTGAGTCCGGAGATTGTACACTTCAATCTTCATGCACAAAAGGGCCACAAAGATGTGGAAATCAAGGTGAACAGATAGTTGGCCTGAACTGTAATTTGCTGATTCTTCTGTCTCTGTTCTGCTGTTGAGACTCCCAGCAGGATACTGGTGATCTTCTCTGCTCTGGGGCAGCTTGTTCCTTTGCTGCCTTGCTTTCTGGTGTACCCTAGCCTTTGTTTCTAATTACCCATCCCTGCATAATAAACTCTTTGGAGTAAATGGAGATGGGAGTCACTATTTTTCCTCCTTTTCCTTGAGGAAATTCCCTGTCTGAGTTATTCTTGCCTTTTTTTTTTTTTTCCCCCTCTTGCAGCCTGCAGACAGGCACAACTTACTGCGACCAGAAACTGTGGAAAGCCTTTTTTATATGTACAGATTCACCGGTGATAAGAAATACCAAGACTGGGGCTGGGAAATCTTGCAGAACTTCAATAAATATACACGGGTAAGGTCAGCTCACGATGGCCTTGTTCTGTCAGGACTGTATTTGCTTGCTTACTTTCTAACGAGAACTTTGGAAGCCTGTTATCTTTCAAGAGTCATCAGATATCAAAATATCTTCACACTACCTCTTTCAGTTAAGCATAAATGGACAGTTTGCTTCATTTTATCCTCATGGTTTCTTTTAAAATGCAATGAGATTTTCTTCATAACTGAAGTTTTCTATGTAAATGAAAACCAAGTATGAAATGAGTAACATTCTGATCTGGTTTTTAGCACTTGCTTTCTCCAAGTGCATCTGAATGTTAAGAAATGAAAATAATTTGCTGTAGATTATTGAAGTATACAAAATCTCCTTTTCTATTTCTTTTTGTCACAGGTTCCTACGGGGGGCTATACTTCCATTAACAACGTCCAGAATCCCAGTAATCCAGAGCCACGAGATAAGATGGAGAGCTTCTTCCTTGGAGAAACACTCAAATACATGTTTCTGCTGTTTTCAGATGACATAGACTTAATCAACCTTGACAAATACGTATTTAACACAGAAGCTCATCCACTCCCTATCTGGGTGCCAGCATAGACTGGGTGTCAGTGGACCTCCCAGTGGTGGCATTCTTATCTTCAAGTCACTTTATGTTTCAGGGTTTGAGGAGAGATGCTGTATTGCACCTTTTTTTGGTTTAAAATTAACAAACAAAATCTTGGGGAAGGCATCTCTGGTTTGGAGAAGTCATGTCAGTCTTAAATCTAATCCCTGCTTCTGGGATGGACAAGCTGTGCCATACGAAGCTGGTTTCCTGGTATCGATGATGAGGATCAGAGAATAATTGTAGTGTGGACCATGACATTCACGGGGCTCTGGTGAACCAGAACTCACTTATGTCAGTCTTACTAAATATCGGGAATGCAGCAAGCTGTTTCACAGCACAGGATTGGCCCTGGAGAGAAGAAACAAGCCTGTAGGTTCCTGGTTTATCCTGGACTCACTGAAACACTCGGTTACGGCGCCATTCCCTCCTGAGAACATGGAGCGTTTCAGGTGGTCTGTGGAATAAACAAGAACTGTAGCATTGTCCCAGGTAGAAGCAGAACTGTCAGTATTGCTACTGATACTCTGATCTCATTCCAAACTACCGAGCTGTGCTGCGTCCTGTTAGGAAGAGGAAGGGGCAGCAAAGCAGCTGTTGAGCAGTGTCTTAGTTTTATAGAGCACTTTGAACAATCTGTTCAAGCTGTGGCTGAAGTGAACGGTGGGAGAGAATTTGCTGCTGGTTTGGCTCAAAGTGGTATATATAATTTTGTAGAGGTATTGCAGTTTTTTAACTTATCTGCAGGAATGCAGGAGATAATGTGAAACGCAAATGAAACTACACTTGCATTTTATATATTATTTGCATCAGTTAGACTCAGGTATTCTGACTGAAAGCTGCTTGTGGAGGTTGGGCACTGGGAAAGCTTGTGAGCACATTGTGTACAATTCTGTCGGTATCCTCTTGTCCCTTCCTGTCCAGATACTGCATTGTAAGGTGTTTGTTAACTCAAAACAAGCTTAAAACTTTACAGCAAAATTCACGTTATTCATCTTTTTTTGGACTGTGAAGTTTCCAATTTTTTTTTTTCCTCTGTCGGAGTACTTTGGGTAGAAATATTTTCACTGGTAGTATTGAAACCAGACAGTCTACATGTACTGCAGCAATTCCTGGTCCCAGCAGAAGCAGTGAAACGTGTTCAGTTGCTTGAAGACAAAGCAGACCCAGGTTTTCTAAGAGTCTTATGGGAGCACTAGGATCTTCCATTTTTATATGTGCAAATAGATTTTAAAGCATGAATTTGGAACTCCCCTTTCTGTAGTGCTTTTCCTCTTGGTTTTGTAGCGGTTTGGACGGTCCCGTGTTTGCAGAGAAGTTCTTCCCAGAATGTCCTTTCCCCTCACGTTATGGAGCGCTGGGAAGCCTGTGGGTAGGTGGCAGCTGCAGGGAGGTGCAGTCCCCTCTCAACCTAGGGCTGCTAAGCAGAACTAACGAAACCTGACTGTCGTGGTTCATTTTCCAGTGGCTGGGGGGGGTGTGTGTATTTTACAGTGTTTGTAACCTTTGATCTGCAAAGTAAGATACATTTTATTTGGTTATGCTGATTGAGTTGTTTGCTGGATTCAGAAGTACCCTTGGGACCAAGAATATTTATCATTTCACATCCTAATGATGGCTTTTGGAAATGGAGAAATGGTAAAGACTATTTAAATGCACCTTTTATTTTTTGTCATCAAAAGGACCTTGGAATTTGCCAGACGTGAGGAGTTTGTGCAGAACATTAATGTTCCTCCAGTCCATTTGCCACCAGTAGCCCTGGAAATAAGTTTCTCACTTTGTGGACTGGAACCTGGTAGCTGTAGCCTGTGTCTTGACAACTGATTTGCTCCCAAGACTTTTGTTTTCTTTGACAAAACAATGAAGAAGGCAAATGCTGTTGCAGTGGGGGAGGAAACACCTTTGGTGTTTTTCTCTGTGAGGCAGGGTTGTGTTTCCGAGGAGCTGCGCTTTGGCTGAAGACTGAAACTGGAGATTAAAAATGAAAAAAATAGAAAAGGATAAATTCAGTGAGACTACCCAGGCCCTGCTGGCTTGTGTTGCTTTGGCTTTGTGCCTTTGATTGAAGATGGTATTGAGCTCTTAGTGAATGACTTTGCTATGGAGTGTAAAACTGTCAGAGCTTGGCATTTCACCTGTGCCACAGCCCTGCTGAGGAGACAGAGATTTCTGAGCAAGTGGAATGCATATAAATGCTCACCAAAAAAAGTCTTACGCTAGTCTGAGTGTAATCAGCTCTTCAGATGGGACGGGGGGAGCCTGTTGTAATTTTTTTTTGCCTTATGATTGGCTTGAGAGTTTCATAAATTTCATAATGGGCTCATGGAAGGAGAGAAGAATAAAATGTCACTTTCTCAAACACATTTCTTGTCTTTTAGCTGAGCCTCTTGGTTCAACTGATTTCCTTTCTTCCTGATTCTTCTTGGGAAACGGAACCTTTTTGCAAAGTGTGGCTTTACTCTCCTTGTCCTTTACATCTGAAGTTAGGATTTTTTCCCGTCTACCTTTGAGAACAGATGCTTGTATCAGACTCTTGTATCACACGTGAAATGGCACAAACTCGAATAATCTGATGAGAGCTCATCTCCTTTCTTCTCTTTTGCAAACAACTTGAAATTGCTTATATATTTTTACTTCCTTAACATGATACATTGTGTGAGATTAGTCTCTGAGCTTCACAGCCCCTCTCAATTCCCCAGCATATTCCCCGGCATAACAGAAGCTTTGCACATCTTTTAAAAGTTTTATTTTGAGTACTCTGTGGTTCATTGAACCAAAGCCTTAACTGCAAGGGCTGTAAATCCATTTCAGTGTTTCAGTGCACTGGTTCACTTCTCGAGCTGAAAACTGCAGAGAGGCCATCTCTTCAGCCAGTGCCTCTGTCCTTCTGCACAAAGAGCTGCCCCATTTTCTCTCCAAGAGCTTGAGTGCCTTGCCCAGTTAAAATAAAGCAGACCCACCCAGCTTTGCTCTTCACTGAACGCTCTCCCCACGGATCAGGATTGGGTATGGGCACAGCCAGGAGGGCTGCACAGCTGGAGGGCTTGGCAGCCTCACGCTCTGGCCTTGAAGTCACAGTTCAGAAAAAACCATCTCCTTGTTTGCTCAAAGAAGACCGAATAGATGGATGAGGCCACAGTCGGCACCTGAGTTTTTTGAGAACTGAGGTCTTGCTACAGGCCCTAGAAAGGGGCACTTCTGCAAGGTCTGGGACTGGCTGACGGGAGCCCCTCCCTGTATCCTATGGCTTTCTGCTAGGGAGATTTTCAGTGCTACAAGCCCAGCCCAGATACAGCTGTAGTTACTCCTCCAAATACTGGGCAAAGAATCCACTCTGTTTCCTGCTCTGTACCAGTGACATTGCAGACAGGACTGGTTTTTGCATCTAACATGTTTACACGGTTTTGAGCATTTCTCCTGCCCTTTAAGACTCCTTTCCTTCAGCTGTGCAATCCTAAACTTCAGCTCCTTGTTTCCAGTCTCACACTTGGTAACGAGACCAGTGTCAGGATAGCTCCCCTGTGCTTTTTGGCAAGCAACAGGAAGAGTTGTTTCCTGACTTTGGATTCAGGAAGAATGGCTTGGGGTTTTTCTGCCTCTGAAGTGTTACTGGAACTTCTTGCCAAAGTCTGGAGGCCTCAGCTTCCACTAAAAGGCAACCCTGACTGCTTCAGAAATGGGTAACTTGTGTTTGCCAGGAAAATCTGCTGATCTGCACAATCCCTTTTCAAGCTCTGAGTTAAAAGGCATGGGACCAGGGTGGCTTTTGTGCAGCGTTCCCATCTTGGTCACAGTCCTCGTGCTGGTGTGTGATGACAGAATAAATCAGGCTTTTCTCAACAACCTCCCTGGTCCAGGTCTAAACCCAGCATGGGGGCTGCAGGGATGGTGCTCTGGGTGGCTTGCTCTGCGCTCCGTTCGGGCAGGAGCAGTGTTCTGTGCTGTGCTGAGCGCTGACTGCTGCTGGGCTCAGAGAGCACCACTCAGACAGGGTTTCCTGCTCAGATCCCCTTCTTCCTTGCCCAAGGCTTCAAAATGTTACAGGTGTTTGTAGCACTGGCTTCAGGCATCTGCCACAGTTTCCAAACTATTTTTGTAATTATTTTTACCACTGCTTATCTGTCATCTGCATGGGAGTCTGTGCATATCTTGTTTATCCCCTTGCCGCAGCATCTGCAAGCCCTTAGTTCTCCATCCGGGTAAACCAAACCCTTTGTGCCCCTCACAGGGTTTGGCTTCCTCTGGGGCAAGTGCTGTCTGTGAGGGGGTAGAACAGATCAGTGTAGTCTGTTACAAGGGGACTGAACAACTCTTACCCTTCTGGAAAGTCAAAAAACCCCTGGGCCTCTGGTCACGCAAGGGCCCAAACCAAGGCACAGGGCAGAGGCTTGTGGGCTCTCTTCCGCAGGACTCGTACTGGCCATGGCTGCTGGGGGCACTGCTGCCTTGCTTTCTCTAGGGGCCTGCTTGCTGGGAGCCAAGGATGCTGTTAGAAAGGGCGTCTCAGCAGATGTGATCCCGTCTGCAGGCACATCCACCACTCTGCTTTTTATCGTGTGGTGCCAGTCCTGAATAACTGCTGGGGTAGAGCAAATTAAATCCAGAAGAGTGCAGGGGGTCTGAGTGTGGCGAGCAGATACCAGGTTCTAGCATCTCAGCAAGGCTGGACGTGGCACCACTGTATAAGCTGTAGTTTCAGCATCAAAACTGAAGCCTCACTTCAGCAGGAGCAAGCGGACGTTGGCAGGTCTCAGCAGAGCTGTAGAGGTTTCCATCAGCACAGAGATACTACGGGTCCTCGTGAGGCTGTAGTTCTAACAGTCTTTATTTTCCTTTGGGGGCTGGAGTCTGATCAGGTCTTCCCCGTGTTGTACCCACATGAAAGATCTGATAAATGGACTTGCAGTTCCTGCTCCTCCCTGCACCCCTCAGCAGGGGGACCGCAGAACCTTTGGCCTTTTGTACTTGAGAATGGGGAAGAGGTGAGCAGGTTGCACGTGGAAAAACCCTTGTCAGCCCCTGAACGCTGGGAGGCAACATGGGTGACACAGGGTAGCTCTGGGAACCGGCTGTGCCGCGAGGGCAGGGAGGACCCAGCGGAGCAAACACTGAACGCAAAGCCTCCTGACTGAGCAGTTTAACAGAGGCTGGAGCAAGGCTGTGACTTTGTGTGATGTAAACCTTTGATGACCTGGAGGCTTCTCTGCTAACTTATAAAATCATTGTAAATGGATCAGCTGAGGCACCCAAGTGGTTACTAGGGTTTAATACTTCAGCCAATATGCTGGTATTTAGTGGTGCACAGTAATTCCAGTAGGAAAGATTCCACCTGTTTATGTGCAAAGATGAATTTACTCCACCTGGGAAGGCAAGAAGTATCTTTTTTTTTATCTTCTTGGTTTATACTGCCAAGCCATGAAAATCTGTCATACACTTTTAACAAACTTGTAACGTGTTTTAAAAAGATCTGAAGTGGCAGGTGTTTTACTGTGCAGCTCTTGAGTGACAGCAGTGCACACTGGGTTACTATGTGTGAATCTCCAGATCAGCAACTGCACATCTCTTAAGCAAGTTAAAAACAAACCAAAACAGTCCAAACCCCACAGCACTGGAGGCTGACACGCCATCGGTCACCAGGGGAGTCCTCTGTGAACCTGTGCAAGTAATGGCCATGCCTCTGCTTTTCCATTGATTATCTAATACTTACTTTTGTCTAAAAATAACTTGGCGTCAACCTTAAGGTGCCTCCTGCACCCATACTGTTCAGGACAGAGACGATTCATGGGCCCTCCTGGTAAGCTTTTATTATTTCCACCATTTCCATCATTTACAGCATCCACCCTTTCCCATGCCCTTTCCCACTCGGGTCACGCGAGTGTGAATCCCAGGTGGGTTTTGGCTTGGCTCGGTGATTGGGCCTGTTGCTTTTCTGTTGATACTCGATTAGGGGCAGGGGGTTTGCATCAGGCCCGTTTCCACTGCCATGGCCGAGGAGATAAACACTCCCACCAAGAGCGTGGGCACAGCTCGGCAGGCTCCTGTCTTTCTGCATCCCGGTGGCAGCATCGCAGCCCAGCCCGAGGCCGCGGGGCCGGGGTGTTCATGGCCAGCTACCCGCGGGAGCTCCCCAGTGCCGGTCCCGTGCGGATTTCACCCAGCCGTTGATGATGCTCGCTTCCAGCTTGCGTGCCTCGGTGACGGAGGGGGGGTCAGCTGGATTGTGGCCTCTAGAGAAAGCAGAGCAGGGGGAGCTCGTCAGTGGGCAGCCGCTTTTTGCCTCTGGCAGAGGGAAAGCCAAACCAGGGACAGAGGACAAAGATTATTTGTTTTGTACTTTGTATTTATGCTCTGCAAAACAAGGTACACGGTCACACCCACCAGGAGGTCTGAGAGCCCTGAGCCAACTGCCCTCTCTGCTCCAGGCTGATGACTAATGCCAAGAAATGCTGGACTACTTCACGTGACTGATGGCTACAGGCTACCACACACTCGTGCCAATCCCTGTGCAAGAACATGCTCTACTGAACAGACAGGAGCTTAGTGTCCAGTTCTGCCCAGCCTGCCTTCCCTGAAGGCTGCAGGAGCTCTGCGCTGGGAAAGATTGCCCTGCGGAGCCTGGTAGCCAGCCCTTCAGTAAAGTTCTTTGCCTTGGGGCTGGCTAAGATCAAACGCCCAGGCCAGGAGGATTTTTTCAGGCAAAGGAGAAGTTCAGTACTTACCGGAGATCCAGGTGATGAGCACCTCCTTTAATGGTCAGTGCAATTAGTGATGGACTGAGGCTGCTGTTTATCTGGAAGGAGAAGGAGCAGAGAAACTGTCCCCAGTCACCCGGCAGAACTGGACAGGCAAGCGAGGCAGCACTGGCGAAAGGCAGGGAAGAGATCCCTGGTAGGGCTGCTGGTGTGTGCACGGCGAACAGTCCCAGCAAGCCAAACCCTGTGTCTCAAATGAACTGAACACTTCCCCACGATGGCCAGTACAGGCACTGTGAAGGTAACAGGCTCCTCTGGGTGTGTGCCCCCTAAGCAGCCTGTTCCTCAGGCAGCTGGGACAGCCTAGCCAGCCTAAACCAAGGAACTCCTGCATGACAAGCAGCAGCTCAACTAACTCAAAATCCAGTGCTGGGTCACTTTTGGTATAAAATTTTAGACTAGAGCTCTGCCACCACTCTGAAGTCCTGTTGAACCTAAGCCAAAATGTGTCCTGGCTCGAGCTGCTGCTCACAGCAACCGCTTGGTCTCCCAAAGTGCACTGAGGCTGAAGGTAGCAAGGAGCCCTCAGCTGCCAGCACTGAGACCAGGTCTCCACACAGAAACACCATCAGTTGTGGTTCAGGCCCCAGGTGTTGGGTAAGGAGGATCTTGCTGTCTCTGCACTAGTGAAGCCACCTTTGCTGCATCAGTTTTCCTGGCTGATGGACATCAGCAAGGTCCTGAGGCTCCTGAATGGTTCAGCTGCTTGCAGAAACTCAAAGGGTCTAGAGATCAATCGCCAGGGCTACTTTAAAGGGAGAGGAGGGGAGGCGTGTCCCCTGGAAAGGCTGCTCTCTCTGCTGGGTGTGCTGGAGTGCATGTGCTTACCCCGCCTCCAGCCCACGGGTCCAGGTCTCCATTTGAAAATATGATGTTGCTTGCACTTTTCAGGTCTGAAATCAGAGAGATGACATTTGAGAGACCTCCTTCCTGCCCATTCACCCAAAGATGTTTGTCTAGTGCCACAATCAAGGCCAAGAATAGAAAATACAGGAGAATAAAACAAGTCCTTGTCAGATTTTGGTTCCAGTCCTGTCAGAGAGAGGTACACAAAGGTCTGTTTGGCTCAAGTCAGCACAAGGCTGTCCATTGTGCACTGTGCCTGTCCCCACAGAGCTCAGCTGGGCAGAGGGAGGACAGGCAGGGAGCTGCAGGGTACCACAAAGGGACGAGGAGCCAGCACAACTCACCTCCTCCCCAAAAGTTTGTCTGCAGCCAGCGTGCTCGTGGCCTCACGTGCCACTTGCTCTGGCAGTACCGCTCGCGCATGGCCTCTGTGAAGGGCATCTCCGGGAACATGTCGGTCATGTTGTTGCTGTTGAAAGTTAAGTTGATCTCGGTGCAAACCTGAAAGATACACAAGCTGTCAGGGGGCAAGGGGATAACCAGGGCAGCAGCTGAAACCTGGCAGTGTCTCCATCACCTTACCTGGTAGTCCCAGGCCTCAGCATCCGAGCCAGTGCCGCAGCCTGTGGGGTCAGCACAGGACTGGAACAGCCGGTAAATATCGTAACACTGCGCCGAGCCGGAGGAGTTGTAGAACACCCCTGCCGAGGGGAACACAGCACAAAGTCAACCTGTCAGCACCTCTTCTGCTGGGTCACCCTCCACCTCCTGCACGAACCTCACAGGCAAGAGCAAGCCGAGGGGTAGCTACCCCAGCTGGGACAGAGCTCGCGGGGGCTGCACCAACGTTAGCTTATGAACCTAACTTTATGCTAAAGCTTTCACGTGGTCTCAAGCCTGGCTACATGATACCCTTTGCTTTTGCTGCACCCAAGGGAAGGAATAGGCTCCCAGGTGCTCGCTGCTGTCTTCTTGTGCCAAAAGCCAAGCACCTGGCCAAAAGCATCCTCGGGAGAGCCTCCAGCCCCCAGTGCGCTCAGGAGCAGACTGTGTGCAGGCTCTTAGTTGAATTCTTCAAACTGAATGGGACACAACTGCTGAGACCTTCCCACCCCCTCCCTGAAAGCTGCTGTCATCTGAACGCATCAGATTTAGTCAGGGGGCAAGGGGCAGCATGTCACAGAGAGGATTTTGTTTGGCTGTTGTTGAGAAGGGAAGGACAGCGTGTGCAGGCTTGCCCAGATGAAAGGGCGACTGCCCAGGCAGCCTGGTGAAGCATAGCTGGGGAGCTGCTGAAGAATGAGCTGGGTTTTGTCTGGATGGGTAGTTACCAGATAGCGAGGAGGAGGAATGCAGCTACACCAGTGGCCATTCACTGCTGCCAGTGTCACAGCCCCCAGGCAAAGCCCACAAACACGCTTAGTTTTGTGCAGTAGCTTGCACCAACAGCTCACTGCAAACGGCCCCACGCAGCTCTGCGAGGCACATGGCACCCTGGGCCTGCAGAGCACCAGTAAGGAGGGAGGCTGCCGCAGCTACTGCCTCCTGGGTGGCTCTGTGCCACGGGCACCACAGCCTCGGCTCCCTCAGTGCATGAAACCACTGGTCCAGCTGCAGAGACTGCCCGGGAGGCACAGCGAGCGTGTGCGGCACCGAGCCTGGGGGAGCGATGCTGCTCAGCTCGCAGGCCAGCGCAGCCAGCCTCGCATCCGACACCTACCCAGAGAAACTCCTGGAAGGGCTCGGCAGCCTTCGCTCACAGAGTGCTCTGTGCGATGTGACGCTGGAGGCAGAAGGGGTTTGTTTTCCAGCCCACAAGATCATTTTGGCATCAGCAAGTAATTACTTCAAGATCCTGTTTGTCAGAAACCTGACAAGAGCGGGGAGCCCGGATGATAACGTCCGGCTGAAAGCTGTCAGTTCTGCTGGGCTGAAGAACGTGCTCAACTTCATCTACTCCAACAAATTAGATCTCTCATTACAGAATATTGAGGAGACCTTCAAAGCTGCAGAAACCCTCCTGGTTCGGGAGGTGATCAAGCTGTGCTTTCGCTTTCTGGAGGGTTGCTTGACCTGTGAGAATTGCACGGATGTCCTTACCATTGCTAAAAAGCTCGGCCCAGCAGAGCTGAGACAGAAAGCCATGTCCTGCTACGTGGGACAGCACTACAAACAGCTCCTGGCAGATCCTCAGTGCTTGAGAGACCTGGACCGAGGAACCCTTTGTGAAATTTTAGACAGGACCGACACGGAGGGATGCAGCGAGCTGGAGCTGTTCAGAGCTGCTGTGAGCTGGCTACAGCACGACCGCGCGCGGCTGAAAGACGGGGCAGATATCCTAAAGCGCATAAGATTCCCTCTCATTCCGTTCCAGGACCTGCAGCAATACGTCCAGGAAATGCCTCTTCTGAGGCTGGACTCAGGCTGCCACAGGTACCTGCAGGAGGCTCTGAGTTACCACTCCCAGCTGTACGCTCAGCCAGTCCTGCAGACCCCGAGCACCAGCCTTTGCTCCGCTTCCACCGTGCTACTCGTTGCTGGTGGCAGAGCTGCCAACAACTGCGTGTGCAGAGAGATGTGGGCTGCAGACCGGAGCTGCAGCTCCTGGAACAAGGTGGGGGATCTCTGTGTGCCAGTGTACAACCACTGCATTGCCATCGTCAACGACTTCCTCTTTGTCATCGGGGGACAGTGCAAATTCGACCCCACGGGAAAACAGCCATCAAGTGAGGTAAGACACAGGAAACCTTTAGCCTTGGAGGAATGGTTGAGCGAGGATGGGAGGGAGTCACTCCTCTTGCCTACCACAAATCTCTCACCTCTACATATTTCTTAGTGCTCTGTGGAGGACGGAAAGCCCTTGGGAATACAGCTTCCAAACTCTGGGAAGCAATCAGGTCCTGCCCTGGTCCCACCCTGCTCCTGCTGCAAATTGTCATCCTAAGCTGCAGACAACCTGCACAGCACAGGTTCGGCCAGGTCCACGTCAGTCAGTCCAGCAACCCCAAGGGTGTTCCCCTGCCCCCTGGTGCTGCCACAGGACTCATGCTAGGGAAGCATGGTCAAAGCCGACCGCTTCGCTTCAGAACTGCTCCTTCCTTGGCTTTGCCCTTGAAAGGCAAATCTGCTTTAGCTCCCAGGATCATCCCTTTCTTCCTGGAGAGTAAAAAGACTTGTGCAGGATTTTATGTTTTTCTAGATGACTTCAGTGAGCATGCAAGAACAAAAGAGCATGTTTGTCTTTCCCATGCTCCCAGGGGATTTACTTCAGCATTGTGTTCAACAGTGCCACTGCAAACAGCCACTCTGCCACTGCCTAGAAGGCAGGAGGCAGCTCGGCAGCAGGGCAGGGGAGGATGCTGAAGCAGCAGGGCCACAGCACGGGCTGCTGCCCAAGCCCAGCACTCACTGCATGTGGTTCTGCAGATACTGCCCTTGCCCAGTGACCTGGGCTTTTTAACCAGGACTGACAGAACAAGCCTGGGAAGGTATTTACTGATGAACGAGAGCTGAATGGAAGCCCAGCCATAGCAGAGGTGCTGTGCCCCCGTGGGGATGTCACCAGGAACGAGGGGAGAGGAAGCCACTCCTGCCTTTTCTTGGGTAAAAGCAGCGGCTAAAGCTCAGCTGCTTTCATTTCAACACTCAAACAGGAGCAGAGGTGCAAAATGTGCTTGTTTAAATTTCACTGAAACAGTTTCCAGTTGACACATGCTAGTCGGTGTTTGAAACAAAGGTATTTCATTCAACCCATGTGTTTCCCCTCCTGCTTGCTGCAAGCTGAGAGCACAGCCTGTTCCTAGACCCCCACAGACCCACAGAAAGACCATAACTGAGCCTCCAGCTTCACTGGGGGGGTACTGCTGTAGCAGCAGCCTGTCCAGGCCTGAGTGTAAAACCTTCCTCAGTCCAGGGAAAAGGTTAGGTCTTAAAGTCCCAAGAGCAGCAAGCCAGTCACTCCCCGTCTGCTAACCATCACCCCCCTGCTGTGATCCTAGGTTTTCCGATTTGATCCCCGCACCGCTTCCTGGCTCCAGGTTGCCAGCATGCTGGAGAGGCGGACGCGCTTCCACGCAGATGTGCTGTCTGACTGCATCCTTGCCGTGGGTGGTGGGACACTGCTGGGGACCCTCACCCGCACCGTGGAATGGTACCAGCCTGCGGACAACAAGTGGGAGTTTGCAGCTCCTTTTCCCACCCCTATTGCTGACCATGCAGGCACAACCCACAAGGGAATCCTCTATATTTCAGGTGATAGAGATAGTAGAGGGCAGCATATTTTCATCTAGTTTTGTTGATTTTTACTGTATCTTAATGTCACAGCCTAAACCTGCACCCACAGCAGTAACACCCACGGTGCCAGGGTCCCTTTCCTGCTGGCTTTGCACAGCCTCACTGCCCTCCTGAATGGCACGAATTACTTTCTTTCCGAGACATTAAAGGTGACATCATCTGCTTGTAATCCAGGTCTCTGTTCACCTTTGACCCTGCAAATCTGGCCAAATCCCAAAGCTCTGTTGTCTGAAAACTTAACCCAGAAGCATGCTGCTGTGGTGCTGGCAGTACTCTGAATGGAAAATGTGGGACTAACCCTACCAAGATGCTTTGTCAGCCTGCACAAAAAGAAGTCTAAAGCAGGCTCTTACCCTCCGAGCCTGTACAGCTCCTGCCCTACGTGGGATCCTCAGTCTTTAGAGGGATCTTTGGTAGATGGCTCAGGATGTTTAATAACAAAGCAGCACGGCTTTAAACACTTCAGGAAACCGTTGTAGGATCGTTAGCTTTTGCAGCTACTGATTTGGCCTTGAAAGATAACCTCTGATTTGTCCCAGGAAAAGCACTGTGTTGTGTTATTACCTCTGCAGTCTCAAAGTCCTGAGCCAGTCTGCCATCACTGCAGGCGCCCGGCTTCAAAAACCAGTTATGACCAATTGGGACCACTGTGTGGACCCAGTCCAGGCTGACTTCAACAGCACGGCTGCAGTTGAGGGCACTTCTCTGTACACCCGAGGCCTGAGGGGCAGGGATGGCAGCACATGGGCTCTGCTACCCAGACATGCACCCGAATGCCAGCAGGGCTCCTGCCCTGGCAGCGCAGGGGGAGGATGGTTCAGCTGGGGGCTGACACTCAGGTTCAAGTCTCTGCTTTGACTCAGCCAGCCCCCGGTGCCACAGGCAGCTCATTTACCTGCTTCTGGTCTCAGTTCCTACCAAAGAACAAGGACAAAACTGCCTCACAGAGCTTCAAACATACCCTAGTGATCCAGGCTATACCTGCCTGTAGCATCCAGGTCCCTCTGGGGGTTTGGCCAGACTGCAACCCTGGCCAAGCAAGCTGGGAAATTAAGAGCATGACTTTAGTACAAGATTTAAACACAAGCTCTGTGCAAAGAGTTCATGCCCAGGTGAGCTGGGGCTCATGGCCAACCTGAGATACCATCTTCCTTGTTTGCAAAGACCCTGCGCAGGCTGGAGTTCAACAGGCAGGCAGCTGGAGAGGCGTTTACCCTTCTCATAGCAGCACTTTCCTTCCTGCAAAAGCTTTGTACAACGCACCTCTGAAATACAGAAGTGCCTAACAAGGAGAAAAAAAATGGCACCACCATTGGCAGACAGGCTGTGATCTTTGAAGAGCGAAAATTCAGAGTTCTGAGCACTTCTTTCCAACCACCATTCTGTGCCTGTGTGTGCTAGAAGCAGAACCCCTCACTAAAGCTGTTCCTGGCTACATCTGAAATACCCCAAGAGCTTCATTCAAAACTCCTTTGTAGAAAACAATTTCCAGAAAGAGCTGGAACTGGCGTGTGGTTTTGGGTTGGTTTTTTTTAATCTTTAAAATTCCTAAGCAGCTCAGGTTTTAAATTTCACACTGCATCAGCTCCCCAGAATGGTGTGAAATTTTAAACCTGAGATTCATAGCTATTTTAAAGAAATATAATCGGCTTTGCCAATGATTGCAGAAGTGGAGAGGATGATGGAAACATTTTCATGACTTCTGTTTTCCTTCTAGGGGGCTTCTCTGGGGGTAAAACCTTAGGAGACACTTACAGCTACCTCCCTCGCCTCCGGCGCTGGATTAGCAACAGTGCCATGGCATTTACCCGCTGTGATCACGGGATGGCTACAGTCAGGGACAAAATCTTCTGCATTGGAGGAAGGACACTAAAAGGAGTAAGTTTATTGGCTTTTATAATCCCAAATCTGATCCAAAAAGAGGCATTGCTGGGCTCTAACTGTTTCATTCCAACAGGCTGAGTAACTTCATCCTTTTTGGTCTCTTTGTAGACTGGCACAGTTCCAGGGCAGGCCAATAAGCACCAGGGGCTGCTCTGCCACTCAGCGAGATCTGGACAGGCTGGAGAGTTGGGTGGAGAGAAATCTCATGAAGTTCAACAAGAACAAGTGTAGGGTCCTGCACCTGGGGAGGAATAACCCCCTGCACCAGTACAGGTGCTGGAAAGCAGCTCTGCAGGGAAGGGCCTGGGAGTCCTGGGTAACCACAAGTTCCCCATGAGCCATCAATGGCCCTCATGGCCAAGGTGGCCACTGGGCTCCTGGGGTGCACTCAGAAGAGTGTGGCCAGCAGGTTGAGGGAGGTTCTCATCCCTCTCTACTCTGCCCTAGGGCAGCCTCCTCTGGAGGGTTGTGTCCAGGTCTGGGCTCCCCAGTTCAAGAGAGACAAGGAACTGCTGGAGAGAGTCCAGTGGAGACTACGAAGATGCTGAGGGGCCTGGAGCATCTCTGTGCCCAGGAACAGCTGAGAGCCCTGGGGCTGTTCAGCCTGGAGAAGCCCAAGAAGGGAGCTAAGCAATGCTGAGCCAGAGCTAAAGGGCCTATGAGGGGAAAGAGGATGGGCAGACTCTTGTCAGTGGTGCCCAGTGACGGGACAAGGGGCAATGGGTACAAACTAGAACACAGGAAGTTCCACCTGAAAATGAGGAGAAACTTCTTTACTCTGAGGGTGATGGGGCCTGGAACAGGCTGCTGAGTCTCCTTCTCTGGAGACTTTCTAAAACCCACCTGGATGCCATCCTGGGCAACCTGCCCCAGGTAACCCTGCTTTAGCAGGGGGTTTGATGAGATGATCTCCAGAGGTCCCTTCCAGCTCCTACCACCCTGTGACTCTGTAAAGCTGAGCCATTCTGGTATTTTACTCAGTTTGAGGCTCTGACTGCTAAACGTGGATCAAAAATCTGGCCCCATGGTATTCAAATAGATGTTGAGACACTGGTTTCCTTTATCAGGTAACTAAGTGAGCCTGAGGTGACAGTGATGCCCACTCACAGCATGGTATGTTGGGTGAATATTGGGCTCTTTGCAGGCGGAGGAGTGGATTCATGTCAACGAGACCGAGTGCTACAGTCCTGGAAGCAACCAGTGGACAACGCTGACGCTGTCCCCGTTCAGCTGCTGCCAGTTCAGCACCGTGGCCCATGGCACTACGCTCTACCTCGCAGGAGGGGCCTCACTGCAGCGTATGCAGAAAGATGACAGTGTTTTCCTGTATGACACAGAGAGGCAGGTATGGAAGAAAGGCAGTCCCCTGCCTAAAGCTCTGGTGGATCATGCCTCTTGCATGATTAAACTGTCCCAAGTGAATGCAGGTGGTGAGACAAGGAGAGGAGCAAAGGGCTCCCCTGTGGGCAGGAGGAAGAAATCTACCCTCAGCTCATTCACAGAGAAACAAGACTCCCACTCTGCCTCAGGAAAGAAGTAGGACGTGAATACACCAAACAGATCTGATGGTGTTTGTCAAGACATTAGTAATGTAACAACTCTATCAGTTGCCAGCCAAACATCTTTACCAGCGATTTCTAATTGGTGCAGAAAAAGAGAATTAGTTCCCAAGACTACTAAGCTGCAGTAAACCCAGAAGAAGTCTTTAAATCAACAGTTTTACTTCACAACCTGTTTTTTGAATAATGACCAAGGTAAAACTTGTTTTTGATGAGCAACTTATGAGATTTTATGAGAAAGTCTTTAAAAGAACCTTGAATTCTATCTCTTATAATTTCCTTACAAGACTGCTGGCTGACTACTCACAGAGATAAATATACTTGATGTAGTTAAGATTGTCTTCCCACTGGATGAAGACCACAGGGCAACCTTGTCCTCAACAAGCTGACCTGAAAGCTTTGTTCAGTGAATGTGCCTTGAACCTGTGACTGCTTGAGCAGGTGGGTAAATTTTTAGATGAGAACCGAGTGCCTTAGCAGCCCACATGTGATGGAGAGCCAACGGCCTAAAGGGCTGCGAAAGCTGAAAAACCCCATGAGGATAAGTTTGGGAAGGTGAGAGAATGAACCTATGGGCCACCGTGGGACATCCTGAAGGACAAACACAGTCTACCCAACAACACAACAGCTCTACTTCCATGTGCTTCTAGCAGGAGGGCATGAATTAAAGACCAAACTGATACTATTAACTCACCAATAAGAGCAGCCAGGCCTTGAATTGGGTCTGTGTGGGCAAGGACTCGTTCACAGCCAACCTGGATGAGACACATCAGAGGCAAATTGCAGACAGGATAGTTAACAGTCTCTGCCCTGCAGAAGGCCTAAACAGGGTTTCTTTTTTTTCCCTCCCTTCCAGCAACAAGATGCATAGAAACGAGGAGACAGGGCAAGGAAAAACAGTTCCTCTACCAAGTTAAGCAGCTGTGCAGAGGCCACAGTGATGCCCAACAGTTCCTTCCTCCTACAATCAGAATATTTTAATGCCCTTCTCAAGGGGGGAGAGGATAATTATTCCCATTTTACAGGTTGTTAAACAGACCCTAGAAGGGAACTGGATGCCCAGTGGAGCCACAGACAGCATCTCCCGAGTCCAGTCCCGTGTAGCCTGTGTCACCTCTGGCACAGTGTGCATTCTGCTCCAGACAGGACTCCAAACAGAAATGCTGCAGGGCCAGAGGCAAATAAAGCCCCACTGGCATGGCGTGCTGAGTGCAGCACAGAAAAGCGGGACGAGGCTCACAGCACACCAGAAGAAACTAAGAATTGCAAGAGCAACTGGTGATTTGGGGTCAAAACTGGGACCTTTCAAAAGCAGCTGGTGTCTGAAAAATCTTTGCAGCCCCTGAGAACCAGGCCCCTTTCCCATATGTTGCCTTCTCTGCTCTCTTGATGGTTTACAGGCTATCCAGCCCCCACAGCAGCAGACTTTTCTCTGCATTATACTCTGATGTGTGTCACCTCCCTGGGCAATACTTAGAAGCCTGATTTTCAGATCTCCATCCCTACCCACCAGGAAAAAGTCACCTATGAAGTGTGTTGAGGTGGCTACAACAAAGCTGCTTTTTTTTTTGTGTTTAAAAGCTGCAGTCAACAGGCTTGCACTGGCCTTTCTGTCCAAGATAAAGGCAGAGCAGGGTAGGAGCAGCTCCAGCAAACCCTTCCCAAGGAGCCTTATGGTAAAGCATTTCCAATGCAGCAGTCACAGTCACAGGAATGTTTGAAGACGTGCAGACTCAGTGTCAGAGGGGCAGAGCTGCAACAGCCAGCAGCACCTCTCCCCGTCACCACCACCAAGGGTGGGTGGCTGACTGTCCCAGGCTGAGCTGCAACCCTGCCTCTCACCCACGTGGTACTCACCTTCACTGGATTGGCAGGGAGGTGACCCATGAAATCTGTTTTGTAAGGGTAGTCCATCATGGCCATGATGGTAAAGGCATTTCGAGCAAACCCAAAAAGCTGATAAACATCCCCCTTGTTAGAGATCTTATTGCACGTAGCCATCTTGCTGCTGATTTCATCGTAGGCTGCGAGAGGAAGGAAAATGAAAGACACAAACTTCAACAGAGGAAAATAATACCAGGCTTCAGCATGTCCTTTCACTCAGGAGCAAGGAGATGCTGTTAACACACAGATGAGGTTTCTAGGGGGAGGGCACATTACATATAAATTTACACACGTGTGGATGTTCAGGCACAGCCTTCTGTGCAGCCCCACAGGCCTGTGCTCTGTCCCTTGCAGAGACACCAACACTCCTGGGCTGTCCAGAGGGCAGGAGCAGTCCCAGCTGGCCCAGTGAGAAGAGCAGCTCGGCAAGAGCCCATCGGAGCCAGTGACCTGCCTGGCTGCCTCCCCCTCCCCAGAGCCTGCTGAGCCCCGCAGGGCAGGCTATCCCACAAGCTCTCATGTGAAGCATACAGGTCCCAGTGGGATTCAACAGCTGGAAGAAACATCTGGAAAAATATATATATATGTATTTTTTTAACGAGCTTCTTGGAAGTTGGGTACATTTGCAGTAAAAAATGACAAATGAGAATACTCCTCACAAAGTCACAAAGGACTCATGAGAGACACCACCAAACTTCACTGGGATGCAGAGGGGTCAGCTGGAGTCAGGAGACCCATCTCTGAAGAGATCCCTTCAAGATGCACTCATATACACTTGCATATGGAGAAAGCTGCTCCCTTGATTCTCATTCTCCACGTTCTGGAGTCACAGTTCCTGGCTGTTCCCATCATTCTCCAGAAGCTGCCAGCTGGAGCCTGACTTGTCTCTACTTGGAAACCCAAGGCCTGGGACCTGCCTCCTGACACTTGAGAGCTTAAGCCTTAAATATAATCACCTTATCCACGCTGCTGCAGAAAGCATGGCCCCAGGCAGACCTCGAGGACTTTGCCTATTTAATGGTAACATCTTTCCTGCTGTGACGCAAGGTTAAATGTGGTTCTGGACCCCCAGCTCCTCTGGGCAATTCCAGGACCAGGCTGGGCAGTGAGGCAGTGACAGCAGCCATTGGAGGCACACTGTCTGATGCGCAGCAGCACAGACCACGTCAGTCCCTGAGGCAGACCAAGAACCCACCACAGCTGTTCCAGCACCATGCAGGGCTCCCAGGAGATGCTGCATTGGCCCACCATATCTGGTCTGGCCTACTTGGGACACATTGCAGAGATCTTCACCAGTCTGTCTTAATTGACCTAACTGTCCAAAGCTGGAGATGAAAGAGATGGTGACAGCTGCTTTAAGACCTAGACTGCCTACCAAATATCTCTCAGGTATGTCCAGTGAGCCGAGCCACGCCGGCACGTTCCCCACCTGAACAGTTCTCATGGTGTGACTTTAGCACATACAGTGGAGGTGTTCTGCACCTTCAGGTGTTTTTGCACTTTGGTGCAGAAAAGATGGTTTCATTAACACTGTGCAAGCCTCCACATAGGGGTTTTCATTTTGGTGCTGGTTACTAATTTTAATGATAACTGAAACTGTTCATTAAATCAAAAGTCAATTGTGCAAGCAGAAAGAGGTTGCACTTCAGCTGAGCACTTGCACTGACTGAGCTGAACCAGATGAAGGCCTAACTGAAGTGCAACTGAATCAACATTTGTGCACCTGGCTAGGACTGCCTGCTGGCTGCCCTTGGAAGCCATCTGTCGGGCTCGCTCTCCTTACCTCCACTCAGGAACAGATCCTTGATCTGCTGGAAGGCTTTGCGGACTGCTGTGACACAGCCTGGGCTGGACTTGTGGAAATCCTGAAGGGACAGAAGGCACATGGGATTATGGTGGCACTGAGGAGATATGAGTGGAAGCTGAACTGGGAAGAACTGTACAAGGAGATGACAGGGCTTACTGGCCCACTGGCACCAGTGCTCCTGCCTTATCCTCCAGACAGTCAGCATGTCCCAGAAGCAGCTCACACCAAGCAGCAACACTTTCACCAGGTCTCTCACTGGAACGAGCTGTTAAGACAGAACACTTTGCACTTAGTGGAGCCATCAGCCCGAATATGAAGCAGTGAGAGCAGACAGTGCCTTGGCCAGGAGGTGGGAAGAGGGTGCCAAGCTGCTAGGCCTAAAAGTTGATGGTTTGGTTTGGGTTTTTTTTGTTGGCTTTTGTGTGGGGCTATTTGGTTTGTTTGGTTTTGGTTTGTATTTTTTTTTTAATACACAGTTAAGTTCTTCCAGCTGTATTTTATCCATGAGGAGCCAGGGAGAAGTCAGTTGTGCAGGGGGGGCAGAGAACACCTGCTTTTCTTCTCAAGCCTGCCAGTGACCTGTCCGATGACCAAGAAGGCCATGTCCTCTTTCTTGAGAAAAACATTGAGCCTGAAAAAGCACTTCAGGGTATGTTTGAAGAGCTGTGGCCAGTTATGCTGGTGGAACAGGTTGTTTCTGTCACTGAAGGCTCTAGCAACCACCCATACTGTTTCTCTCTGTCACTGAAGGCTCTAGCAACCACCCATACTGTTTCTCTCTGTCACTGAAGGCTCTAGCAACCACCCATACTGTTTCTCTTCTGTGAGCTTGTAAAGAAGTTTGAGATCTGTAGACAACCAGAGCTTTGGATAAAAAGGAATTACTAGAGCTGTTTTAAGGTCCTTTTACCTTGCTAGAGCAATGGTTAACTAATCACAAATCCCTAGCTAAGCATTTTTGTTGCAAAGACCCAGCTTCAACTAATAATACATTTGGAACCTTTATTTTATTCTTAACTCCACCTTTCTCTGCTAGTGATGCTTGGAGAAATCACCGTGTGGTTTTCCACAGTTTACCTGGCATCCCTTTCGAGGTTCCACATCTTCTGGATGTGCTTATTGATCTGCATGTACTCTAACTGGAGTGTGAAGATGGATTGGCCTGGACAGAGGAGCAGGTCTGCTCTGAGCTCCTCACCAGGCAATGCTGGATGGCTGGAACACGCTGCCTGGTATGCTGGGGAACCACCAACCATTCCAGCTCTCCCCTGCAGACCCTGGGAATGGTTTGGTGCAGAAGCAGAGGCAGGAGGGGTTACAGCCACTCCAAGGAAAGCTGTTCCCTCTCCAGCCTGCCAGTTCTACTCTTTCAAATCACACCTCACTCAGATATCTAATCTGACCTAACCTGACAGCCCAAGAGCCCCTGCAGCAGGCAGGCATGGCTCTGTGTGTAGTATTCACACAGGGCCTTCCTGGGCTGCAGGCAGGGCAGGTGCATCTATAACCTACTCTTATGCAAAAGCCTTATGCAAAATCAACACTCTGCCCTTTGCTCACTTTCCCTGAGCTGGAGGCTTTCAAAGTGAGCTGGAAAAGCTCAGTACAAAGCCACAGAGAAAGCTGCTTTGAGGCAGTGCACTCTGACTCCTGGGGAGAGAAGGTATGCCCCTTCAGGGTATTAACAGCTCTCCAGGATGCTCCCTCACCAAGAAGAGCAGTCAATTCAGAGGGACAGATTGCTTTTGTGCAAACAAAATGAAGGTGGAAGGAATTCCTTTGAAAACACCACAAAGTGCTTGCTGAGGATCTCAGCCCGGAGATTGGCTTACTGCTGCAGGGAGAATTTATTCTAAAATTAATTGGAAAGTTTTTTCAGGTGAGAAGGTCAAAGCCCTCATTTCAAGGGTGTGTAAGGACTCACGCCATACTTACAGCTGAAGCAGGACAGAGCTATCAGCTGAACAGGGCTTCTGAGAAGGAATTGCCAAGCAGGGAAGAATCCCTAATATTTTTTTTTTAATTTTAAAATGTGTAATTTTAACACAAGATGTCTTTTATTCTCTTACACACTTAAGAGTTTCACATGCTGCTGGGGTTATTCTCATGCGATAGTCTCTTCTTAACACTTCACTGCCAGTGCTGTTTGTCCTGTAAGTCTCTGCATTCAGTTAAGGGTTTCCTAACTGTAACAGCACCCTCAGTAAGTTTGCAGATGACACCAGATTGGGTGGGAGTGTCGATCTGCCTGAGGGGAGGCTCCCCAGAGAGAGCTGGACAGCTTGGACCAACAGGCTAAGGCCAGTCTAAGAAGTTGAACAAGGCCAGGTGCCAGGTCCTGCACTTGGGTTGGAAGAACCCCAGGCAGCGCTCCTGGCTTGGGGAGGAGTGGCTGGAAAGCTGCCTGGGAGAAAAGGACCTGGGGGAGGTGGCTGACAGCAGGCTGAACATCAGCCAGCAGTGTGCCCAGGTGGCCAAGAAGGCCAGTGGCATCCTGGCCTGGATCAGAAACGGTGTGACCAGCAGGGGCAGGGCAGTGACCGTGGCCCTGCACTCGGCACTGGGGAGGCTGCACCTTGAGCACTGGGTCCAGTTTTGGGTGCCACAGGATAAGAAGGACATCGAGGGGCTGGAGCGAGTCCAGAGAAGGGCAACGAAGCTGGTGAGGGGTCTGGAGAACATGTGTTACGAGGAGAGGCTGAGGGAGCTGGGGTGGGTTAGTCTGGAGAGGAGGCTGAGAGGAGACCTCCTCACTCTCTACAGCTCCCTGAAAGGAGGTTGTAGTGAGGCTGGTGTTGGCCTCTTCTCCCAAGTAATGAACAACAGGACAAGAGGAAATGGACACAAGTTGTGCCAGGGGGAGTTCAGGTCAGATATTAGGAAGAATTTCTTTACTGAAAGAGCAATTCAGCATTGGAACAGGCTGCCCAGGGAAGTGGTGGAGTCACCATCCCTGAAGGTGTTCAAAAAATGGGTGGATGTTGTGCTTCAGGACATGGTTTAATGGTCATGGAGGTGTTGGGCAGAAGGTTGGACTTGATGATCTTGGAGGTCTTTTCCAACCTTAACGATTCTATGAGTTGCACACGAGTAGTTCATGCAAAGCCATCTGCATCACCCAGATCTACAAATTCATGCCAAAAAGGAGGCAAAACAGGCACCATCACAATATTTCAGTACTAACAGGTAGTACGTTTCTTTCTGTAGAAACAAATGTAAGTTGGCTCTAACCACCTTCCTACGGGTCCTAAGCCTTCAAAAGGTGAAAGCCATATTTAAATTTTGGGTCTAAGGGAACCCAGGACTTCTTCTGTATTTTTAGTTAATGAAATGAAGCTCTTCATTGAAATTAAACCATCTTAGGACTAAGGAGCTGCTATGAATCACTGATATAAATACAAAATGCAGAGTTTTGGGAGAGGATTGGAAGAATAAGTTATGCAAAGGGGGTTCAGCCAGGCATAAAGGAAAATTTCCAGGCTGCATTATGGTCAAGTCAGTAGAAATGGGAAGATGAATCCCTGGTGGCACTAAAGGAACTGAGTTGTGCTGCTCATCAGAGCAGCACCTTTGGCTTCTGGGCTGCCACAGCTAAGGCAATGCTCAGCCATCACATCTGCAGCTCCTGCTTTTCCTTGTGGGTTGACATTTAATTGCATTCCCTGGCCAGCACAGATGCTGTGAAGACAAATCTCTGTTTAAACACATGGAAAAGGAAAAAAAACAAAAATCCAGTCTTCTTAAAAGAAGAAAATAATGCTCCTGAAAAGAGATGCTACTTACTGCTGTTACATCTCTAAAGAACTGGGTGGGGTCTCCAAGGCCAGCCACAGACAACAGAGGAGCACTGGCAGCTAATGCTCCAGCCACAATGTTTGGGTACTTCATCCTCATGTAAGCACTCAGCATCCCTCCATAGCTGCCACAGGAGTTATAACACACACAGAAAAAGAGACATAAAAAAAAGGGTTATGTCCTTGAAGAGACAGTTTATAACATAGTAACTCAAAAGTTCAGGCCAGCATTCAGGCTCACCTAACCCAAGGCACCAAGAAACTTCTGGATACCCAGTAGATGTCACCATCATGTAGCTTTCTACATGGTCCCTGAGCAACACACAGTGTGTTCTTTGCCTTTCCCCAAACAGTCACAGCAACTGCAGTGGGAACACAGCAGCCCAATTTGCTTCTGTAGCCCAGTGTAAACCCTGCCTCAATATTTAACTCTGTGCCATCTTGAGTGTGTCCTTCAGCTTCAGTGCAGAACCAAGCGTGGCTCAAGTGAAGCTGTCACTGCTCAGTGGAGGAAGGAGACACGTTTTGCATGCAGGATTATAAAGTCTAGCTGGGGTCTTAGCACAGGCTGCCCCTGAACACTACAGAATGTGCAGCCCTCCCTAGTGCTGAAGAGTGGAGAGCATTCTCCCTGGGCATCCCAAAAACCAGCTGCATAGATGATCAGCACAGACACACGGAAGGGGAGACATTAACAAATACCACAAACTCCAAGCCACCTTGCCAGCTTCAGAGTCAGGCCCACAATCTGCAGATACATCAAGGGTTGCTGGATATACCCAAGGTGATGAATTACTCATATGCTGATGTTTGTGGAGTTCCTCAGAGGTCATTCCTGGGGCATCCCCAACACGCAAGTAACACTTGGTCTGACTCCAAGCTTACAGGTACTCAAGCCTCCCACCCACACCACCTCAAGTGGCTGCAGTAAATAGCACTCCCATATCCCCCACGTGCATTTCTCTAACCTTGGCCTTGGAAACGGGCATTAGCTGAAACCTGCCACGACTAGCTTCAGGCTCCAGTTTGGCAAAGGTATGAGCAACAGAAGGTGGCTTTGTTCCCTCCCCTGGGAAACGCTGTGCTGCTCCAACACTGCTGTATTTCAGTATTCTCCACGGAGGTTTAGTGCTGTTCAGGGCTGCTGCAGACTGGTTTACACTCCCAGAGCTGTAGTCTAATGTGCAGCCCAGGAAGCAGGGTTTGCTGAATCCCTCCCACTCCCCATCCCAGGACAGCTCCTGGACCCTTTTTTCCAGTGGCTACTGGCCTGGCAGTCACAGTATGAACAACCCTGAGATCAACGGGCCAGACACTACCACAGTGAGCTGGAAGCTTAATGAAAACTGCCAGGTCAGAAGCCTGTTAGCTTGCTGCCTGCTCCAACACAATCCTTAATGAACAGCTGAAGTCTCGAAATATGGTAACTGCCACAAGCCATGTAGAGAAGGAACTGAGATTATTGAAGAGTGTGGGCTAGAGACAATTACTCAAGCAGGGCCTTGAAAATAAGGAGCAAAAGTACAGGCTGATTGCACAACAGCCCTGTAAGGCAGAAGCTGATGTTCAAGGCCTGTGGCAATAACTGCTACGAAAATCATTCCTTTTTGCCTTATAAGGCTGTTTTTAATGAGCTACATACCTGCTTGTTATCTTTTAGCAGGAACATCCCAGAGCCACTAGGCCTTGAAGACATGAACCAGTTGTACACTGCTAACTTGGCTGGAGAACTCAAGGCTCATGTAGCCTTTAGCTGAACTACCTTCATTGCAATACTAAAATTCATGCCCATAGGTCAAAAAGACCCTGGCCCAGGGTGGACTGGGCCCTTAAAGCACACGCAGTAGTGGAAGTATGGAGTCAGCAATATTGTAATTGTATGTAAATTGCTAACCAATCACTATAAGGGGGGTGGGTTCAATGAATTACTAATTCTGTTAATTTTGTCTATCAATATAGTGTGGAGAATCCTGTACGACGTGCACGCTGGGTGGAACTATCCCCTGTGCAGCTGGCACTGCAATAAAGAATGCTGCCCTTCTAAAACCCCAAAACGAGTCTCAAGAGAGTTTTTCTTCTCCATATTGGTATCGGATCAGTTAGCTCCCTGCAGTGGAATTAGAAGGCCTGTACTTGGTGGAAGCCTTTTAAAGGGAAGCATCCCCCTGTAAGCATGGGGAGCCATTCAAGAGACAAGGACATCCCGTCAACACAGCCCTGAGCTGCACCAGAGCGAGCACTGTGGGGAAGGATTTCTGCTAGGAGGCCAGGAGAAACCAAGCAGCAGGCTTCAGAATAAAGAAGCCTACAATGAAAATGTCTGGGTGCTGTTGAAGAGGCTGTGTTTAATAAAAAGCTGGGTGGCCTCTGGAAAGAATATTTTACCATATATTAGTTCTCTGTATTTCCAGAGTAAAATGTTCTTATTCTGCAGGAGGAATTTCCCATCTTCTGCAGTTCTGGCTGACTCATGTATTGAAGCTGTCTAGAAACATCCAGTCTCGAGTTTGTCCAAGGCAATCACAAATCAAAACTAGTTCTTGATGGAGTGATGTGCTCCTGGGAGCAGGTGTATACCTGCTCTCTATGGGACAGCTTAAAGCTCTGCCTTTACAACTTGCTTGAGAGCCAAACAGATCTACAAGAATAGCACGACTGTGGCTGTGAAAGGACAGAGAGAAGGGAAGGGGCACATGCAACCTTTACCTGCCTCCAAATGCAATGACAGGACAGCCTGCAGCACCATACTGCTGCTTGAGCTCAGTAATTAGCACTGCATAGTCCGCGAGGGCTTGTTCCACAGTAAGCAGGCTTGTCTTCTTCAGCTGTGTTGACTCAAGTCCAAATGGAAGAGACTTCCCGTAGTACCGCTGAAAGGGAAGAGATACGCTGTGGCAATGCTGCTCTCATTATAGAACTGCTTCTCCCTAAAGAACAGTGTGCACAAATGGAGATGCTAACAGAGCACAGGGTGTCCTCTCACTTGTTCGTAACTGAGGAAGTGCCTTGTCTCCTGCATCTGATTAAAAAAACCCTTCAGAATGTATCCTGTAGAGGATGGAAGAGCTACTTCAGTGCGTGCCAACTGGGCACTCAGCGTGTGTCTCTCCTGAAATCCCCAGCTGGAGAAAGGAACAGGGCAATCATGCATAACTCGAGGAACAGTAGACTGGTGTGGAAAAGACTGGCTTGGGACTTCGCAGGCTAGCAAGATTAAACATTATTCAAACAAAACAACTCTCTGGTCTCATGTGGAGTACAGGGCCTGTGAATACTATTTACAAAAGCACTGGTCTAACCAAACACTTGGGTTTTACTGAAACAGTAGTCTGTATGCTGGTAGGCACAGCAAAAAAGATTCAGAAGCCATGGTTATTACTTAACCATGTAGAAGAGCTGCCACCATAAAGAGAAAGCTCACATCAAGTGTACCTCAGCTGCACGGCAACAGGTATTTTTTCAGTCCTGCAGAAAGCTGAGTTCTGTAATACTGAAAAGAACAAGACTTTACAGTATGCATTATTGTCTGATGAGGAGAGGCTGAAGGATCTGGGGCTGTTTAACCTGGAGAAAAGAAGGCTGAGGGGAGACCTTCTTGCTCTCTACAGCGACCTGAAGGGAAGGTGTAGCGAGGTGGGAGTTGGTCTGTTCTCCCTGGTGACAAGGGACAGAACAAGAGGAAATGGCCTGAAGTTGACCCAGGGGAGGTTCAGGCTGGATCTCAGGAAGCATTTCTTTCCAGAAAGGGTTGTCAGGCACTGGAATGGGCTGCCCGGGGAGCTGGTGGAGTCACCATCCCTGGAGGGGTTTAAGAGGTGGTTGGATGTTGTGCTCAGGGACAGGGTTTAGTGGTTTTGATGGGGCTGGGAATAAGGTTGGACTTGATGATCTTGAAAGTCTCTTCCAGCCAGAACTGTTCTATGATTCTATGGTTCTATGATTATAACTAAAATACTCACATGCTCAGCAAAAATCACAAGTGCTTCCTGTTCCTCTGCTAGCTCAAATATGAAGTCAGAGTTCTGAGCAAAAGTCCAGATGTCACCTTCATTGCCAGTATAGAAAAAGATGGGTCCAAATCCTTTCTTCCAGAACTTTGCTGAGTGAGACAGTTAACAGAATCAAATAAAAGAAAGAGAAAATGAAACAAAAACAACAGAAACCACAACAAACAAAAGCAAATCTCAAAACCACATCCACATGCAATGACTCTACTTTTGGTGAGTATGGGCAGAAGCTTAACAAGGAAGAACTCCACGCACAGGCTGATCCCTAGGACCCGAGCTGGGGCATAAAGACGTTAGAAAAGCCAGGCTCCAGAAACCTGTTTGAGCAGGGATAAGAGCTTCCATGAGATAAGCACTGGCCTGGAGCCTGGAACTTCCACTTCTGCCTGAAAATCCTTACAATCTCAGTTCTGCAGGGCACTTGGAAACAGCCGCCCCCCAGAAAGAGCTATTTCCCATTTATATACTCTTCTCATCCCAACTCATCCCAAAATTCTTGCACAGAACATTTTCCCCGCAAAACAGACATAAGGGAATTGTCTGCATCTTTCTGCTGCTCCTGCTGTGATGTATAGTGTAGAGCCAAGCTGTAAAGTCACATATCAGAATGGTTTTGAGTTGGAAAGAACCTTTAAAGTCCATCCAGTTCAATCCCCCTTCCATAAGCAGGGACATCTCTAACCTATATTGTTCAAAGCCCTGTCCAGCCTACTATGAACACTGACAGGGATGGGGCATCAACAGCTTCTGTGGGCAACCTGGTCCAGTATCTCACCATCATAATAAAAAATTTCTTCCTTATATCCAACCTAAATCCACCCTCTTTCAGTTTAAAACCATTGCCCCGTGGCCCATCACTAGAGGCCCCACTATAAAAACTCTGTCCCCATCTTTCTGACAGGCCCCTTGAAGTCCTGCAAGGCCCCCAGAAGGTCTCCCCAAAGCCTTCTCCTCTCCTGAACCCCCCAGTTCTCCCAGCCTGGCTCCCAGCAGAGGGGTTCCAGCCCTCCCAGCATTGCTGGGGCTCTTCTGGCCCCGCTCCACCAGGTCCCTGTCTCTGCTGAGCACTCCCGAGCTGGCCCCAGCACTGCAGGGGGGTCTCTCTCTCTGCCCAGAGCCCTGGGAGCAGAGGGGCAGGATCCCCCCCTCCCCTGCTGCTGGGGTGCAGCCCAGGATATGCTGCAGCTGACTCGTGTAACACACACGTAACAAGCAACATACAAATATCTCCCTCTCCCATAGGATGTATCATACGTATACAATGATCCATGAAGGTGATGTGCTCATCCTCTCCTCCGTTTATAACTTAAGGCAAATTGAGACTGGCAGGACAAGCTGTCCCATGATGTCAGCACTTGCTAATCTAACAAGCAGTTGCTTTAATGGTTGCTGAATTTAACAAACATTTGATTTTAGCTTAGCCTCCAGTTGCACAGGAATCAAGAGTGATAATAAATAGATTTCTTCAGCAGCAGACTGCAGACCGTCATATAGGGGTGATTTGAACACATTGCCACATCACCCAAGGAGACCCCGAGCAGCAGGTCCAGACGCTTGTTGCAGTGTATCACACAAGGCCGTTGCCATCAGTAAAAAGGTCTGATTCTTGGTATTCTCAAAAGAGGCTTGCCAAGGCAGGATTTGGCTTGTAAATGGCTTTGAAACCTTTTGTTAGCAAAACTGCTGCTCTTTGTTAACAAAGAGCTTGGTTCTCTTTCTGTGCTACATTTGATTTGGGTATCAGGTAGGAAATGGAAGTGATATCTTTACTCTGACTCTTCTTCTGATACGCTTTGTAGCTCTTGGAGTAAACAGCCACTCACAGGAGCCAAAACCAAACCAGATGGATTGCTTAAAAAGGTATCTATTTTTAGATTGAAGTGCTGGGGAACTGTCATCTGACCTCAGGACAGTCTTGTTTGTGAAATAATAGTCTCCAAGTTCTCACTGACAATCTTAGAAGTCTCATATTGCACAAGAAGCAGTATAGGGGAAAGGAACTACTCACAGAAATTTTGAGTAAGGAGCTATCTGAAAATCAGCAGAACCACAAAGTTAGTGTTTTGTTTCTCACAACTATTATTCAGCTTTACATAGGACACACGGATAAAACCTAACACTACGAAAAGAAAATAAATACAATTATGCAATACTTTAAACCAGGTGATCCCCAAGTTCTGTTCAAAAAGGGCCACTTAATTAGGGAAACTTCAGCTTTGGGTGTGCTATCAAAATTCACTGCTGTTGCCATATCTTTGAGCTGAACAGATCCATGAACTCCCACGGGGTGAAGCAGGATGAGTGGGTACAGGTGATGAGAGTTCCAGGTGATGTTAAGAAGCTGAGATGCTGCATCTGAAGCCCCAGCTGCGTGCAGGCTGGGAGGCAGCAACAGACTGGGCAGTGTGCTATTCACCTTTGTCCTTTCCCTGAAAATCTTAACCTGATTCCTACAAGCAGGCAGAATTGAAAAACACATGACACTGGTTATTAAAATTCCTGGCTTTTTAGTCACACACTGTTTAGAAAGCCTCCTCTCTCTTATCATCTGTTGCACAGAAGATAACTCGTTATTTGTCTAGAAAAGAAGACAGTGCAGCTCTTTGCTGGAAGGCCTCATGGTTCAGCACGACCTAAGCGATCTAGAAAGCAGCAAAGTTTTAAATAACACAAAACACTGACCCCAGAGGAGTTGTCTTCACTCCTAGGAATGATGGCTATAGAGCACACATTGAGGTCGTTACTTTTTTCCTGCTGCATTCAGAACACCGAGGCGCGCTCTTCAGGGGCGCTGTGTCCCTGTGAACACAGCCATGCCCAGAGAGCCCCGCTAGAGCCTGACACAGCTGCTGCTCCCAGTAAAACAAACTGCAGGGAAGGAGGAGAGGGGCCGGAGGAAGGAATGGCTCACGAGGGGCTGGCACTCGGCTCTCACTGCCTCCCGGCTGCTCTGCACAGCTCTCGAGTACCACGCGGAGAGGCCTCAGGACAGATGCTGTTAAAGCTCAGACAAAAAAACTTCAGCCTCGAGTCACCGCGAGGCCCCGGCGGGGCTGGGGGCGGCTCCACCGCAGCGCTGCCCCCGGGACGTACCTGAGACCAGGTACCGCTGCGGGAAGGTCTCGTTGCCACAGGTCCCGAAGCTGAAGTGGTCCCGCACCTGCTGGAAGAGCCGCTCCTCCAGGCCGGGCCCCGACGCAGGCCGGGCAGCTGGAGGAGGGACCGTCAGGGCCGGCGAAACCGCAACCGGCGCCGCCACCAGTGCGGCCCGGCCCGGCCCCGGTAACGAGCAGAGGGCAGCCCGGGGCACCCGCCCGATGCTCCCCAGGACGGCGGGGTCTCCCACCAGGAAGGCGGGTCCGGGGGACAGGGCACCCACCGGGAGCGGCGCGGGCCGGCGGCGGCAGCAGCGACGGGAAGAGCAGCAGGAGCGGCAGCAGCGTTCCCATGGCAACCACCCAGCTCGCGCCTGCGATCCGCGCGCACCGGACAGACCTCGCGCGTGGGACCCCAGGTAGCTGGTCACATGATCCCGCGGCTTGCAGCGTCACGTGGCGACCCGTCACGTGACTACGCGACCGCCGCGCTGACGGAGGCGCCGCCATGTTGCCCCCGCGGGCAGCCCCCCGGGGCTGCTGGGGGGGCCCGGGCCCCGCCCCGCCTCCCGGGCCCCGCCCCGCCCCGCCCCGCCCCGCCTCCCGGGCCCGTGCGGGTGCCGGGCCGGGGCGGGCAGGACCCGTGTGCCCGCTCCGAGGGGCCGGGCGGTGCCTCGCAGCGCCTCATCGCGCCGCCCGCGGGGAGTGGGCTTCGCGGCTCTGGGCGGCAGCCGGGCTCAGCGCTGGTACTAGGCCAGCCCAGCGCCCCGCGCATCTGGGCAGCTGCTGGGGGTGGAGTGCCTGCTCCTGGCCTTGCTGCCGCCTCCTGCTCTTCAGCCCTCGGCAGCGTTTGTCTCCCGGTGCTGGATTGGCGCTGTCCTTGGCAAGGACGGGTGGTGGCTCCTCCGGTCCCCTCCACGATGTGTCTTCGAGAGAAGGAAGAGCTGGAGAGGGGTGAAAGCCCAGCCCAGCCAGCTCGCAGGGGCTGCAGCAGCTCGGCTCGGTACCCAGTGGAGGGGGAGGGAGTGGGGAGTAGGAGGAAATCAGGGTGAGGATCCACAGTGGGGCTTGTCCTGTGTGGCGATGAGTGGCAGGTTAGGAGCAGCAGCCGGGAGGTCTGGAGGATGCCCCTCGCTCTTGGCAGGACGATGTCAGTGTGATGGGCAGTGCTGGTGATGCATTGGCAACCCTGCGGTTTGGCATGCTGGGGAGAAAGGGAGCTCATGCTGCTCCGAGAGCAAGTCAGGAGCAGCATGAAATAATTTAATAGGCGATTTCTCTTAAGATTTTAGTTCTAGAAGGAGGCCCCCAAGGACATGTGGCCCTGAAAGAAAAGGGGTATGGAGAAAGTTGCACTGCAGCGTGGGCAGGGCGTTAAGGAAACAGCAGCACCTGTGGTCCAGGTATGTCCAGTGCTGTATAAACATGCAAAAAAGGACCTGGTTTTTACCCTGTAGGGTCAGTGCCTTGCCAGCTTATTCAAAACGTTGCAGACACTTTACAGGGTGTCTGTGAATGCTGTAGAAGTTTATAGTTTATAAAGCAAGGGGTTTAGCTTACTGAAGACCAAAGGAGCTGTTAGGGGAAGAATTAAAGGATGTGGTCATAGGTGGGAATCTGCTGAAGCAGCATTTGCACATCTACTGTTACCACCTGCAACCACAGCATGGGAGGTGGGTTGGCTTGGCCAGGTGGAAGTCAGAGCTAGTCCGTCCTGGTGTGATGAAAGACCAGCAGCAGGCTCAGAGGATGCGTGAGTGGCTCTGGCCAGGGCTTCTCTAGGGCTTAGTCTGTACTTGGGTTTCCACCGGAGGAGGTACAGAGATCCTGCCGGCTTCTTGTCTGAAACTTGCGTAAGATTTATCCCTGTCAGACTGCTCTGTTGATTGAATGAAAAGTGGGGTTTAGTGCGTTAGGAGTATTATGCTTTCTTTATGAATCTAATAGAATTAAAATATACTTAGAGCTCTGAGTTCTGAACAGTATTTCAATGATGTTATTTTTAACTAATTTCCTGCCCTCCCAGGTTTGTGCTTTCAATAAAATGTTATTATAATTAAGCCCCTGAGATCCCTGGGTATGGGGTGCTGTTGTTTTTCTGTCTGTTTTCACCTTGCTCCTCAGCGGGTTTATTTCTGCAAAGGATGAGGCTAAAGCAACTTTCTTCCCAGCTTCCCAGAGAGGAGAAGGCTGTCACGTAGGAGACTCTTCTGCTTCATAAACCATGGGATGGTCTTCAGATGTGTTAGTTTAAAATGTGAATGAATGCAAAGCAAACTAAACACATTAGCAGGAAATTGTCTGCTTTTGCAGTGGAGAGGAGAGGCTGGACCTGGTCCTTGGAGCAGTTCCTGTGTGGGCTCAGTGCAGCCTGTGCTGCACGCTGGATTAAGATCTTATTTTTAGATTGCTGCTTATGTAAATTCTGTTCCAAATAGCTCTGGAGAGTTAGGCTACAAGTAATGCTCATGAGGTGTGTAATCCAGGGCTTTAAGGGAAGAAGGATTTATACTTGCTGCCACATTTTATGAAGAGGTTAGGGAAATCCATGAGGTGACACTGGCAGAATTTGTCCTGGGGTGGAGAAGAGGTTTTTCACCAGTGTCTTTTGTGTAAACCACTCCTAATAAAATGCCTTTTAAAAGGCTCTTAGGATCTTCAGAAATGAAAACACTGGTGGATGTGACAAAAAAAAACCCCAAAGGCTTTCCAAGATCTGAAAAGAAATAGTCTGTTTTTGTCCCTTGTCTATCAGTAATACTAATCCAAAGATATTAAACTGAGAAGGCAAGTCCTTCTCTGGTGGTGCTTTCATAATGTCAGCCCTGGGCAGCTCCAGGTAGACAAGCTACTTCCAATCTCCCTTAGTCAGGTCCTTGGCCTTGGAGGGATAAAAGAGCAGGAGGTGCTTGGAGTGACCTCTGGACCCAAGCAGTGCACTCCTGTATTTCTGGATAGCTGCATTTGTATTTTGTCTATGAATTTTAAATTATGTAATTCCTTCTTCCATCTGCCCCAGGTTAACTGTGCCTGAGCCCCTGTTCTGTGAAAGCGGAGGGATCAGACACTTGTCTGGTCGGAACTGAGCGGCACATTTTGCTCCGATAACCGGTGGCATTGCACTGCCTTTCCATGGATTGTTTCCGTTGTCTGTCTGCTAAAGAACAGCTGGTGTCAAGGTCCCTTGGTCCTCACTGGTAGGATGGAAAGGGGACGCTCAAACGTAGTGCAAATAGAAAGGGGGGTTAAGCAGTTTGCCAGTTACAGACAGCCTTGCATACAGTAGTTGTGCAACTTCAGTTTCCCTCTTTGAAGGAAGCAGGATCTGCGTGTCTGTGTTGACAGGACTCCAGAGCACATTTCGGCTCGGGCAGCACCTACGGCACCCTCGGAGGTGTCCCCGGCAGGCCCGTGGTGACACTCAGCTTGGGGGCTCTGTGAGGCTGCACCCCAAGGGCTGGGGCAGCGGTAGGGTTTGGCTCCAGGGGTGGAAACTGCTTCCTGGTGAGCCATGGCTGAGACCGAGGGCTATCAGTGTTTGCTCTGAGTGCCAGCCAAGCGGGAGTGCAGCCTCTCTGACCCTTCTCCCTGCTGCAGAGCAGCCTGGCTCCCCTTTCCCTGTGCTCCTCTGGCTGCTTGCTGTGGCAGCGTGGAACAGCATCAACACTTGGGGCGATCTTGCTGCGAGTGAGAATGTGTTGTGTTTGGACACCGCATCCCTTTTCTGGCTTCAAGATGTGGAGCAAGAGGAGAAAAATACCGGAGAAGGCAGTCAAGGATTCAAAACAGGGAGTGTTGGATGTTGGCCTGTGTACTGCAGAGGCCAAAACAGTAGTGGGGGTGGGAAGCTGGCCCTGTAATGGCAGCAAGGCCAAGGCTGCCTGGCCCTGTCTGTGCCTGGGTTGGAGCTGGGAGGCAGGGCACCCCTTCCTCTATGAGGTGCCTGTCATGGTCCCTCCCAGGCGTGGGTGTGTGATGTTTGGTAAAGAGCAGGACAAGGAGCTGAGCCAGCTGAAAAATCGTTTCCCTTCTGTTGAATTAATTTTCATGTGGATTGGTCGTCAGGTCTGGCTCCCAAGACCATCGGTGCAGAGGGTGCTGCCGGCACAGGGTGGAGGACAGCGGTGGCTGAAGCAGGGGCAAGGTGCAGCTGTGCCTTCAAGTGGCAGCTGGATTTTGTCTGGATTGCAGGAATGGTGTAGCCCAGGAAAATCCTACGGTGGCCGGCCTCTGTGCTCACAGAGGGTGTGGTATGGAAGGCTGCAGTGTCTGGCTGGGAGAAGGTCTCCTTGCACACATTGCTTAGCCTCATCTCCTTTTGGCCCTATGGTCATCGGAGGAAAGGTTTGACCTTGTCTCTTGCTGCTCCTACTCTTGTAAAGCACAGGGTGGGTGTTCCCAGTGCTGTGCTAGCTGCTGCTTGGAGCCAGAGCTCAGCATAGCAGCACTGGACATAGAAAGAAACCATGTCCTTGAGGAGCACAGTGAGCTGGGAGCAGTGCAGCGCTGAGCCTCAGATGCTGGAAGCATCGTGTGGTTTATGCTAGCCACGTGACACAAGTGCTAACGTCAATCCGTGTGAAGGTTTGCCACAGCAGAACGTGCCTGCGCTGTGCAAAGTGTTACAGTATCAGCCTCCTGATAAGAGTCTTTGGGAGGTCAGGTTTGGTGGCACCATGGCCTTCATGAGGCTGTCAGCTGAGGGGTGCTATGGCTGTGCTGCTGCAGCGGTGCAAGCTGCCACGGGAGAGCCAGGGACTGGGCCTCGCAGGGGTGGCAGGCCATGGCTCTGGATACCACAGCCTCAGGAGATGCTCTTATCAGTGCTCTGGGGTGCACCAAATCTGCCAGTGGAACTTAGTGGCGGTTTGCTACTGGGACTTGCAGCTCCACACGGAGTGGGCATGAACTAGAGGGACCTCCTGGCTGCTGTGCTGCCTGGGGAACCTGTCAGTGAGGGTGCTGGTGAGGAGCTCTGCCCCCCAGTAATTGCACTCTAACCCTCGGCTTGTTTTACCTCGAGCAGTCTGTGCACTTCTGACAGGTGTTCAGTGCTCCAAATGTACTCTGCAAGAGATGCCTCCAAATCCAATTGGGCGTGTGGTGTGGTTGGGCTGTGTGTGATGGATTCAGTGCCCCTTGGCTGCTGTGTTTTGGGGGAGGGCACAGTCCATCGCTGAGTAAGGCTCAGGGTTGCCAGAGGCTCAGAGTCATTTTCAAAAGCCAGAAAATGGGAACTTACCCGTGGGCAGGAGTGGGTGGGCTGGTGGTGACTGGTGGCCGTCCTTGCCGTGAGCGGCTCATTGTGCAGAGCAGCCGGTGAGCATCGTGTTTGCAGGCCGGAGAGGCTGAGGGTCTCCCTGCACGTTCCCCTCTGCTGGAGGCCAGGCCTCTCCCAGGTCTGCACAGCACATCCCATGGCTTGGGAGCGTCCAGGGGAGCAGCTCTCTGCCCAGGTCAGGCAGGCCTGTTATCAGTGCTCCAGGCTGTTCAAGGACAAGGTTCTGGAGGCGGCTGCAAAGAGGTGCAGGTGGCCAGCACAGCTCTTGGCATGACACGGGGCTCAGCAGGACCTCAGGCTTGTTTAGAGGACAAAAGTAAGCCAGAGTGCCTGCAGGGTGACCCGCCAACCAGATTTTTCCTCCTCTGAGGTATGAGAACGGTTCATACTCACAGTTTCTCAGGCTATAAACTTTTTCCCCTTCTGGTGGGATCCAACTGTGTGGTGCTCTGTTCAGTGTTGATCATCTCCTGGCTGTCTCATGTTGGCAAGAGGAGCCACAGCAGATATTCTGGCGGATGTGAGCAGTCCCTATGCTGACTCGAGGCTCTCCAAGGGTTCCTTCCAGGTGGGCATGCTGCTGTGCCGTTGGTGTCTAAGAAGCTGTAGGCTCCTACCAGAGCCTCTCCCACTGCTGGACCTTGAGGCGGTTGCTCTGGGGTGTGAATTCTCAAATGCCTGCTAAAGGCTGCAGCACCTCCTGTACTAGGAGCACAAACAAGGTCTCACTTCCATGTGTGCTGCCTGCTCCATCAAAACCAAGCACCTTCTGTCAAATGTGGCTAAAATGACAAGTGAGCTGCAAAATTGTCCAGGCGGGACAAACAAGTGGAAGCAGTGTGATTGCACAAATATTTTCTAGAAGATATCTCCCAAGGAGCATAAAGGGAACAGATATCTTGCACTGTGTTGAAGGGCGTACAGAGTGATGTCAGCCTGTGCTTTGGAGGACATCATGTTTCCAGGAGTTTGGGTCTGAAAAAGGCAGGTGCTTAGACCCATCTCAGTCTGTCTGTTCCTCGTTGCTGCCCTGGTCTGCAGACCCAGCTGTGGGTCCTGGGCTCCCTTACCCAGGGTCAAAATGGCTCTCCCAAGAGCAGGACATTCACCAGAATGAACATGGGGCCCATCCCTCCTCAACAAAGGGATTTTCCATATGCTGGATCTTCTCTGCTAGGCTCTTTTGCACCTGCCAGGACCTCCTCTTCAGGCTGATGTTTTGGGACCACATCCCAGCTGTGACTGTCACACCTGTGGTTTGTCAGTGATCTTTCAACATCCACCTGCAGAGATCTCCAGTGTTTGGGACAAGCAGTCATCAGCCAGCGAGTTCCCCATGGGACAGTATGGCTGCTGGCTGGTTTGTGAGTGCCCAGAACCAGATATCCTGGGTTGGGCTAGAGATGAGAGGCTTAGCTGGCTGCTCAGGATCTCCAGGGACACCCTTTGACCTTCATTTAATTACTTCAGTGACAGCAAGCAGGCAGAAAGGAACATCCTTGACAACCTCCCAGGGTCCCTGATAACCCTAAAGTGGTTGAAAGCAGGGGTGGAGAAAGGTGTTGGAAGCCTCCTCAGAGCAGAGTTGCTGCCTGAATGTGTTGCCATGGGTGTGCTGGCCTGGGGGGAGCTGGGTATGCCAAGGAGGCTGTGAGAGATGGTGGCATTGTTTGAGGTCTTGCCACAGGAGAAACACCTGGACAAGGAAGGAAATTCTTGCAAGGAGAAATGTAAGTAGCGCTTACACCTGGGTCTTTCTGTGGTTTGCTACAGGGTGGGGCAGGTGCTCCTCAGCCATCAGCACCGTGATGTTTGTCACTGGCACTGTGTTGCCTGAAAGCCGTGTTCCCGGTGGGTTACCTGTCTGGTGGTCATTTGCTTTAATGCTGTTGACACTGGGGCCACTGAGCCATCCTGCTGGTGCTGATGGGGCTGTGTGTGTGCTGGTCAGCTGGACTGGGTCTGAGCACAGGGACAGCAGCTCTCTGCTTTGACACCCGCTGACCATCGCTGGATAGCTGGCAGCTTCCCTGCTGGCTGCTGCAGGGAGAACGATGCCCGCTCGCAGGGGAGGCAGGGGGGTGCAGCAGGGCGCTCCCTGGAGCGCAGCTGGTCGCGAGCTGGCTGGGTGCACCACACGGGTATGTAGCTGTGAAGGGGTTTGTGTGTTGGGAAAAGTGAAAGGGGAGAAAGGGAGCTGGGGTTCTCCTCTTACCTTAGCACTGATGTTCTGATGGACATTGTAGAAGGAGCAGCCAGGAGGGAGGGCAGGGAGAGCAGGAGAGCTTGCTAGCAAGCCAGGCCAACCATACCCGCAGCAGAGACCATGCTGCAGCGAGATGTTCCTGGGACTGACCACCAAAGCCACTGGAGATGCATCCGCATCCTAATGTGAGCTTTTGGTCGTGGGAGCTTCATCCTGCAGATGGACTTGCCTGGCCAAGCTGTTGAATTTGCTGAGATTGCTGACACATCTGCCCAGTGAATGGAGTTTGTTCTGGTCCCTGTTAATCCTTTTCCCAGTTTCTGCTGCAGGACATGGAGCCACAGAGCTGTGGGTATGCAGAGCACAGCCTGGCTGACAGCCCTGTCGGCTGCTGATGAGCTCCTGATGCCATATGTGCAAATCTGCTTGTTCCCACTGCTTTTGTGGTGTTGGTCACAAGGAAAACGTGCCTGGAATGGTCACCAATTGGAGGGAAGAGTTTGTAGCCCTAAGTTGTATCCTTATTTGCGAGTACACCCAAACTGTGCAGCTCTGCAGGTCACTGCTGCCCTGAATCTCGGTGCGGTAACTGCCCAGACATCTGGTCTTGGATCCTGTGCTGCAGTGGAAGGACACCTGAAGATGGTTTCTTATTGTACAGCTGCACCTTAGCAACCATATTTTACAAGACAGCAGTAAATGGGCAGTAAATGTTCACAAACTCGGGCATCTAGAAGCTATTAAGAGCTTTAACAGCTAGCTCTATCTAAATGCTTTCTCCACTGCAAAGCAGCTTTGAAACTGCCTTTTGCATTGTGATCTGCACAAGCTACATTTCACATGGTGATTATCCCAGTCATCCCTGAGAGAAGGGATTTCTGTTGCTTCACTTGATGTCAAGTGTCATGGGGCTTCAAGCCATCGTGTCTGGGATAGTGCCTCTGCAGAGGGGATTTAAGGACCCTCATCCAGGAAAGCCTGTGTGGCTGCTCCAGGCATGTCCCCTGCAGCTGTGTCACTGCCTGGGATAAATGTTGCTCCTGGCTCCGTATGGCTCCAGCTGTGGCAACCTGGGGCATCCCTGGGGAGCCAGCAAGCCTGGAGAGGAGAGCAGGGGCCTAACTGCCCCATCTTGCCTGGACTCTGCTGTTTGATGGGGACAGGAGTGCTGCAGATGGGACAGAGGGCTAAGCACATGCCTCAGTCACACATTGCTGTCCTGGAAGCCCTGTCCTGCTCTGGAGCACACCACATCGTGCAGCACAGATGTTTCTGGCTGTGTCTGCCCAGCCCCTCAGCACGAGCTGTGATCCTCAGATCCCAGCTGCCTCCTGCTCCTATGTGACACAGGTTTTTGCTTCTCTTCATCAAATAACCGAAATGAGTCCCTGGTGCTCTCATCGTGGGGTTGCTTTATATCAATGCAGAAATGCTGTGGTATCTGTTGCAGACGCAAGGAGGTTGCCCTGTTCCTGTGCCGGGGTCCCCGGAGAGGTGGAACACGTGCTGCTGTGGCTGCCCTTGGCGAGTTCCCTTTTATCAGGGCGAAGGGATAGGATAGCAGCTGGGAAAGGAGGCACAGCCGGAGGATGGGTGAGCAGACTTTGCCCACCATCAGATACAGGAATAGAAAGTGCTTTTTTCCTCAGGTGGAAGTCGCACGAGCTCTTCTGGCTTCATGCAAGTACTGTGAAGTCCCGATGCCTCAATCTGTCGCCATTTAGTGGTGTGGGCAGCAGTGTCCTTGGGGGATGTCTCACGTGCGGTGTGTCCGGCATTCGCACTGCCTTTGCTCTGAGCACCCCTCAGCCAGCGCCCAGGAGGCAGCGTGCTCCCGGGTGCTGCCGGCGGCAGGGCAGGGGGATCTGCCTCGGCCGGCCCCGTCCCACCGTGCCCGGGGGGAATTCCTGTCCTCGGGGACGGTAGTTGGGGGTGGTCTTTGCTGCGCTGCGCTGCGCTGCACGGAGGGGGTCGGGCACGGGGAACACCGTGGGCAGCTGATGCAGAGCCGAACGCTGCAGACGAGCGATGCCAGTGCCGTGTGCGGGGCGGGGCAGCGCTCCCTGGAGCCGCGGCGGCGGGGGGGTTGCGGAGGGGGCTGTCCTGGGCAGAGCGCGCTCTCCCGGAGGGGCCCGTGCGGAGCGGGGGTGGCGCGGCGCCGCTGGGGCAGGCGGGGCCGAGCCGAGCGGCCTTGGCGCGGGGCGAGCGGCGGCTGTGCCGAGCCGAGGGCAGCGCATCCCGCAGGAGCCGAGCCCGGCGGGGCCGAGCCGCAGCAGGTGAGTCAGCGCTCGGGCCGGGCGAGGGAAGCCGAGCCGGGGCCCGAGCCGCTCCGTGCCGCGTCCCGGCCCGTCCTCGCTGGAAGCTCCGGAGCGGGCACGGGCACGGGCACTGCCGCCCCGCTCCCGAGCGCCCCGGGGCTCCTCTGTCCGCTCTGCCAGGAGCGGAGCCCAGGCAGCAGAGCCGGGCCGGGGAGGCTGCGCCCGCGGTCCCCGCTGTCCCGGGCAGGCTGCGGAGCAGCCCCGTCGTGCCGGGTACTTCCGACACCGAGACCCTGCTGCTCGCAGAGCCCTTGAACGAGCTGCAAGGCGACACTGTTTCATTAATTAAGCCCTGCCGGTCGTTCTGCTCTCTTCTTCAAGGCACGGCGACCAGTTCTAGCCCCGGGAGCCTGCTCTGCACTTTGTCGTAAAGCCGACTGGCAGGAGCGGCGTCTGAGCGGGCAGAGGGTAGGGAGAGCCGTTCCGAGGGTGCTGGTGTGAGGAGGAACAGCTTCGGGACGGGGCGGTTCCCCTGGCCTGGGCTGGTCCTGAGTGAAGCCCGAGGTGGTTCCCCCGGCTGCTGCCCCCCGAACCTGCTTGGTGGTCGATGGAGACCGACGTCTCTAGCACTGTCTCTAGTCTTAATTTGGAGAAGGGCTCTGGTTTGTTTGTTTTGTGGCATTTTTTTGTTTTTTCGGATGACTGCAAGAAAAAAGTAGATCCTAAGGCGGTGGTGTAGAGTTTGTGCTTGGTGTGGAGTTGCGAGGCAGCTGCACTGTGTCACCCTTTCCTATATCCAAGCAAGTAGTTTTGCCTCTGATGCTGCTTGCACATACTGTGCACGTACGTGCTGGATCAGATCAATTTGCTGAAGGAGAGATGTGTTTTCAGCCCAGGTTCTGCTTTACAGAGAAGGTCCCTCTTCCCCTGCCTTAGTGCACCTCACCTGAGGCATGCATCTGCCCCAGAGCAGCCCTAGGAGCAGGCGTTAGAAATGCAGAGCTCCTAAGAAAGGACTCTCAGCAGACGTACCAGTGAAGCAGCAATTTATTAGATGTTCAATTGTTATAAATGAGACCAAATAGTCTTTAAATAGAAAAAAAAAAAATTATTAGTGATGGGGAATAAGCAAGCAGCGCTGGGTGCGCGGGGAGTCTGCACTCCATCAACACGCACACCAAGATGTCAAGCAGGCAGGCATTTATCACACTAAATCATGAATATCCAACAGCGTTAACTACATATTCATTATATGTGGTTGGATTATTATAATCAGGTCCAGGAACTCATTATCATAGGTCTCCTTCCTTTGGCACTTGCGCACTGGTGCCTGGTGGTCGTGGGCCGGGGTCTTCAGGAGGAAGGCCCCCAGTCTTCCTCGCAATGTACTTTTCACCTCTTGTCTCAAAATGATGAGTTGCGATGAAATCACAGGGTTGGTGTGACCTGGCTTGTCTGTGGGAGACTCTCCTGTATTCCTCCCTGTCTGGGAGTTAGTTTCCCTTATCTACAAAGACCAAGACTACACAGGATTTATGAGAACCTTGATAACTCTCAAGGCTGTGTAAGACAGGCTACAGCTTACAATTATGCAAGGCAAAGCACAGCTTATAACTATGTAAGACAAACTATGTAAAACAAAACACAACTTACAACTATGTAAGACAAACTACAGTTTACAAGGCTACTAAACTAGGATTTATGAGGACATTTCCAACTCAGGCCTCAGCCAGGCCTGTATCCAGTGGGAGCAGGGATGGTGTCCTGGAGGGCCGAGTCCCCAGCAGGGCAAAATACATTTGGTACCTTTCTATACCTGATTTGGTGCTTTTATTAGAGCAAAACAGCTTAAGTGATTGGTTTACCTGTTCCCTTTTAACAGCAACCCCCTGTTGTCACATCTTACTGACACGAATCATCCAATTTTCTCCATTACACTTGCAAGAGTGGCTGTCCTAACAAAGCAGGCAGCCTCTGCTCACAGCTCTCAACATTTTATCCCCTATTCCCACCCGCAGAGGTCCCTCCCTTGTTTCCCGATGAATTCGGTACTTCCAAGGTTTACAGGCTGAGCGGAGGAGCCTTCTTCAGAACAGCCCTTAATAGTTTGTCATTGCCTGTCTGGCAGGTTCCTGCTTCCCCTGGGAGAAAATAATGTTCCTGAGCTGAGCACAGTGCAGCATCTTTCCAAGTTACTGTTGTTCATCTTGAACAGCCCTGAGCTGTTGCCCCTTTATCTAGTAACACATCTTGATTGGCAACTGGGCACTTTTGTTCTTTGTCTTCCTTTTCCCCTAAGACGGAGCTTCAGGCCTTAGTTTCCCGTAAAACCACTGAAGACTTCTAGTCTTTGGTAAACGATTCTTGATGGGGCAGCTTAAGTCTTTTAGCCCCCAAGTTAAAAAAGATTATACTTATTCTGCAGTTTGCAAGAGCATTTTCCTCAGCATTTTCCCTTGCTGTGGCTCAGGGTGGCTTAGGCAGGATTCTCCCATATCTGTGGTGCAGCAGTTTCAGTGTTTGTGTCTTCATTTTGTTGCCAAGTTCAGCAATCCCAGTGCAGAAACAGTACCCAGGAGAGAGCACGCTCAAGCTGCGTGATCCTGCCTTCAGCTTCAATCCCCAAAGTATCTTGTTCTTCTTTTTTAAAAATCAACCCTCGGACAAGAGGGAAAACTGAGTTGGAGGCTTTGTAACACCTGCATGCAAAGTGTAGGTAAAGCTGTGGTGTAAACAAACGCTAAAAGCCAGTGCTGAGTAGTGAAAGGGTTGCTGTTACTGTGCACAGTCCATCACAGCATGGCACCAACCTGCCAGGGCCAAACAGATGCCTGCTGGAGCTGAAGTGTTCAAAGTGGAGCTATCTGCACATGGGTGGTTGTAAATCACAGGGCAAGAGTTACAGTGCTCCTATCCCTGAAGGGAAAAACCGTGTAAAACCAAGCTGGACCCAAGCAGTGAGGCTGAAGGATGCAAAGCCAGGATGTCAGTTCATTACAGTGTGAGCACATCAGCGTGGGGAAGAATGGGCAGCACTGGGAGCCCTGCAGGGTCCTGCACAGACCTTGCTGGAGGGCCCTTGCCTGGCCCGCAGACCTTCCGCAGGCAGAAGTCTGGGCTGAGTCACTCAGGGTACCGGGCACGTATTTGCTTGTCCTTTTCCCATTGAATGTTACCCCACCTGGAATGGGTGCTCTCAAAGGGAGGTCACTACTTGCACCAGCCAGGGAGGCTGTGTGGGGTGAGGTGTGGCTGTTTTCCCAGCATCTCTGTTGTGCAGGTCCACCAGGCAAAGTCCTTCTTGTACAGTAAATCCCTCAGCAGTCCCCCCTTGCTGTTGATACGCTGTTGTTATCGTCTCTTTAAATTATTAGCCTTGTGATCATCAGGTTTGGTGCTTTCTAGTGATGTTTCAGAGGATCCCAAAGCAATGCCTAAGCTCATGGGCTGAAACTGGAGGTCCTCTTGCAACCAAAGCACTTTTCTACACCAGCTGACAAAGCTTTCAGGAGTATGTCTGGTGTCTTCAGGCTGCACCCAAATGTACCTGCACCTGGGGAGTGGCACAGGAGCTACCTGGAGAGTATGGGGCATAAGTGGGGAAGGCCACTTATGGCTGAAGTTGTGATTTTTCTGCCACCTCCTTGCTTGCTGTATGGAGAAGCTGCTGCTTGTCTCCCTTGTGAGCACAGAAGCTGGTTTTCTTCTGCTGGGGACTGGAAGCCTGTCAGTTCGAGTTTAAAAACATCAGAGCCTTTAAAGGAAATGCTTCAGGGTCATTCCTGCTGTTCAAATTAAGTCTTCATAATCTCCCCTAAAGGCAAATTTTGCAATGAAAACTTTATGTAAAGCAGCAGCCTGGCTTTACATAAAGTAAGGCCACGGGGTTTTGACTTGGAGCACACTTTCTGAAGCAACTTTCACCTTTGAGCACTGATGGCAAATGCTTTGGCTTCTACTCCATCTGATCCTCAACATGAGTGCTTAAGGCTAGAGCTGTATATCTCTTGCCACTGATAACGAAGTGTTGTGTTGCTGCTCTTTATCAAGTGGCTGGCTGGTAGTGTGCTCCTCCTGTGTCCGCCGTGACAGCTGAAATTAGATAAGTGCATGTCCTGTGGTCCAGCTCCATACAGCTGCAAGGTTGTGGAGGCCCCTGGAGTTCCAGTGTGGTGGGAATGGGCCTTGAAGTACTGGGAGAGGTGAGCTGCACGAACTGCATCTTGCCAGCTGCCTACTGCTCAGTGGCTCAGTTGCTGCTGGGGTTCTTCTCTGCTGCCCTCCCTCCTCGGTGTGGAAGTGGATAGCAAGCAAACCACGGTGCACAAACCCACTCTGGGCATGAGCCTGCCAGCTGGGGAGTCTGCTCGCCACTCTGCTGCTGTGCCAGAGCAGTGTAAAGGGGGGTGTGAAGAGGGGGCTGTGGTGGGCAGTGCTGGCAGACGTGCATCCCGGGCCGGCATTCAGGCTCAGCAGATCTGATTCTTGCTCCCATACAGTAAGCCATGCTTCCGAGCTGTGCAACTTCTGGCCAAAGTATGTTCTAGGACTAAAAATTTATGTAGTTTCAAATTTTTATCGGTCAGATTCATGGAAGAAGAACATGCATTGAGAGCTACTCGATACAAATCACCGTATCCCTTCTGTGCTGAGCTGCAAATGGAAGCCTGGAAGGCAAATGAGCAGAGCTGGGTCTGTGAGCCCAGGGCTGAGGGGGCCTTTCTCACCCTTCACAGCTCAGACTTGACAGACACCCCCACCTTGACACTGGCTCACCACTTAGCCTTTCTTGTTTTAGCTTTAGTTTTTCCATCTGTTAGCAGTGGTCAAGTCTTCTGGCTTTGCAACAGTGAACTGGTACGAGATGACATCTGCGTGGAGCTGGGATTGCCTTAGGGTCTCAGTTTGCTGTGCTACACTGGTAAGAAAATGCTCCTCTCGGATACAAATCTATTTCTCTTTCTGTGGCCCTTTGGGAGCTGCCAAGTGATACCTTATTCCCTGGAGACTTCACTGTGTTCAGTGTTCCCATCATTAGCTGGCGGTGTGCAGAGCTCTTGGCAGCTAGCTTGCTTGCCTTGAGGAGCTGCTTATGTGTTGTTGTGCAAGTACTGCTTGTTTATGTATCATTACATGAACAAATGGGTTTAAATTGGGGTAAATGATTGATTGATTTCCCTAGTAGGAGTAACCTGACTTTCTGTAGCATGCAGGAGAGCTGGGTAGCTTGTCAGCCAGCTGAAGGTCAACTTCTCACAAGTCATGCTGTTTTGAATAAACCATGGTGGATTCCATACAGCTGGCAGTGGCAGGAGGGAGGCTTGGAGTGGAGACAGGGGAGAGCAGGGTACTACAGAAGAGCAGTCCTGGATGCTTGAGGCAAACTCAGCCTTGGGTTCTGCCCCAAGGTAGGCAGACAAACTCTGCCCTGTCCTGACATAGCAGGATTTGAGCTTGCCCTCTATCACTCCTCTGGGAAGGACTCGTGTCTTGCGGGACGTATCCTTGAGGCTGTTGGAGCAGGAACTGTCTCCCCTGTATCCACTCAGCCCAGCTGCAGGGGGCCAGGGTGAGGGCCATAGACAGGACATGGTGACCAGAAGTGCTGTGGAGATGCTGAACTTGTGGGAAAGCACTCCCCTGCCGTGCTGAGATCGGTCTGTTTGCTCCCATCTCCCCTGTTTACTCCATTAGGCATTTGGGTGGCAGAGACTGAGAAATGGGCTGGCTGAAACAAGCTCTCCTCAATGCTGGTTAATTTAAGATTTGTCACCTTCCAACTTTGTGTAGTTTGTTTTTGTTCACGAGCTGCGTAATGCAATGAAAGCCAGTCTGAAAATGTGGGTTTCTGATGTTGAGAAAGCTTCACAGCACAACAGTCTTCCCCAAACCTGCTGAAATAATTTTGCTCTCGCTTTTTGCAGGAAGAGAACTAAGAAGCAGAAGAGAGGTCTTCTGACCCTTACCTGTTTTATAGCTAGATATTTTATTTATAATTATTGAGAAGATTTGCTCCAGGTTCTTTGTCTTATGTTAATTTATTTTACGCTGCCTGGAAATATCAATCATTTAACTGCTGAAGACCATAGCACAGGTCCAGTGCTGGGGACAAGCCAGCTGGAGTTGGTGGGGCTGCCGTGATTAATTTTCCACTGCTGGGAAAAGTACTGTCTGAGATGATCTAACTGGATTTCAGCTTTATCTGCTGGATATTTACTACAGTCCTGTTTTGGCTGGAGAGTGGAAGGTATGCAAAGGCAATCATGTACTGGGGGCTTCTTAAGCTTACAAGGGGCAGAATTTCTCCCAGGATGGCCACTCGAGCCCAACAAGGTTTACCAGGCTGTCTGCAGGATTCAGATCTGCTGCCGAAATGACTCTTGCTTGTCCATCCCACGCCCCATCCCTTGGCCCCATCGTGCTGCCCTGCCCAGCGTGGGGGTGGCTCCATCTAAGGTGGCACAGTTGCAAAGGTGCTGGGGTGAATGTGGTGGTGTGAGGGCTTGGGCTCTTCTCCTGCGTGTGCAGGCTGGGAAATGAGGCACACAGATGTGAGGGGTATGCAGTATTAGGCTGTGAATTATCTGGATGGTGCCCCAAAGGCTCCCCACCTCTGGGGCTGTTCCCACTGATGAGGAGGCTGGGGGCAGCTTTCCTCCATCCTCTCAGCAGCAATTTTGCTTATCTTTTTCCTGGAACTGTGATATGCAAATGTGGAGAGGGGAAAATTGGTCTCTTTAGGAATGGAATAGTATGAATGATTTCTGTTTAACAGAAAGATGATGCTTTTGTTTTTGCCTTGGATCTCACAAAGTTGGGAAAACAAAGCAGAGCCTGTCAGTGCTGACCGGGGAAGGGTATCGGGGCAGCGGTGGGAAGCTGTAATGGTGGAACGAGGGAAGGATGCGCAGTGAGGCTGTTTAATGTACCTCTGTTGTGACCAGATCTGGTGGGTTGTTCATCGGTGTGAGCTTTGAGATAAAAAGGCATTGCCACTGCCCTCCGGCTTTCCCTGCGTGCTGATGCTTCCAGTCTGTGACTGGTGCATACCCTGAGCGTGCCGGCAGCAGCAGCAGGCTGTGCTTCCTCAGCCAGGGGACTGTTCTCTGCCAGAATGGGAGTGTCCCTTGCATTAAATACTGAGTTTGCTTTGGTTTAATTCTCACGTTGTTTCCCTCAGGTGTCTCTTAGCTGCTGTTCCTCTCTGTCTCTCTGCTGTTGTCAGCAGAAGGGCAAAGTAAGGCCTGGAGCCTGAGCAGTATTGGGGCGCAGGGTCACCTCTTGCCAGTTTTAGTGCTCTGAAAGTGGGGTGTCTGGTCCAAGCAGGTGTCCTTGGAGGTTTTAATAGTCGCTGGAGAAAGACAAGCACTTCCCAAGGAAGACTGAGCCTACCTCCTGGGGTATCCTTCTGTGCTGTCCTCAGCACTGCTGGCAGGGCATGGGCTGTGGTCCATCTTGAGGTGATTGGTGGCACCCGACATGGCTTTACCAAGGACAAATTGTACCTGACAAATTTGGTGGCCTTTTATAATGGAGTCACAGTGTTGGTGGATAAGAGAAGAGCAACTGACATCATCTACTTGGATTTGTGCAGTGTTCAGCACTGTCCTGCAAGACATCCTGGTCTCTAAACTGGAGAGACATGGATTTAATGGATGGACCAGTGGTGGATAAGGAATTGTCTGGATGGTCACATTCAGAGAGTTGCAGTCAATGGCTCAGTGCCAGGTGGAGACCAGTGATGAGTGGCATTCCTCAGGGATTGATACTGAGACTGATGATCTTTAATGTCTTTGTTGGCAACATGGACAGTGGGATTGAGGCACCCTCAGCAAGTTTGCAGATGACACCATCTGTCATGATGATGAGTGGTGTGGTTGACGTGCTGCAGGGAAGGGATCCATCCAGAGGGACCTGGAAAGGCCTGGGAGGTGGGCACAGGCCAACCTCATGAGGTTTTAAGTACAAGGTCCTGCATCTGGGTCAGGGCCATAAATACATAAGTACAGTCTGGGATTTTTGGTTTAAAAGTTGGTCCAGTTGTGGAGACACAGATGCTCTGTGCCACATCTGTGGCTTTCCACTTCCCATCTTAACTGTAGGATGGTGCAAAGTGTGGCTTTCTTGTGGAAACAGGGCAGCAGCATGTCTCACAGGACTGTCCCTTGCTTCCTCTCCAGCCTGATGCAAATACGGCTTTGGGCGAATTTCAGCAAAGAGCCATTTGTGAGTGCTGGGGGGTGCAGTACCCTGGCACAGGTGCTTTCACATTGATCGGGAGGAGACAAGGCTCTGGAAAGACCTGGCAGCTGGGCTGTGCTGGCTCTGCACTAATCCAGCCTCTGAAGGGGCTCTGTCAGAGACTGCTCTGCCCTGCCTGTGGGGAAGGCCAGGAAATGTGCCCATCCTCAGCTTCAGATCCGTGTTCCCCCTTTGCTCTGGGCTAACACTGCAGTAGATGAGAGTCCTTGCAGAGCATCAGTTCAGGGTGCAAAAGGAAGGGCAGGTTCACCCTGCCTGCCCTCTCAACTGTGAGCCAGCACTGGCGGTCCTGCTGCTGGTGGTAAGGCACATCAGGGACTCAGCTGGCTGAGAACAAACCCTGCAAAAATGTTTTTTCATCTGAATTGATGCCTAATCAAAGCAGCCAGACTGTGTATCTGAGCAGACCTGTAACAGTGTCTAGCACAGCCCCTGCAAGGTAGAACAGGGAGGCAGCCAGGCAGGATGCTTTTAGCTGAGGCAGTACCGTGGCCTTCATCCCCAGCACAGGTACAGGATCTCTGTGCCCAGGGCATTCTAGGCCAGATTTTCCACAGTGCTTGGGGCCATGACAAGAGGGAGAAATGGTTGTTTCTGAGGCAGGTGTTCCTCATAAGCCTCTAGCTCCGGTAGCACTTGCCCCATTTTACAAGCTCTGTGTGGGTTAAGAGCCTGTCCCTGTCCTGAAGGGCTGCGAAAAGCCAAGAAGAGGAAGGAGGAGCGAAGCTGATGCCAAGGAGATGCTGGCTCAGGCTGCAGCCCAGTGTTCTGAGTCAGCTCCTTACTCACTGGGCTGTGTCACTTCTGCAGAATTTTTCTGTGCTGCTGCTGTGCTTGTGAAGCAGCGTGGTCACAGTGGTGACTCTGGTGTCTGCTCACCTACAGATTTCAAAGACCTTAAATTCTTTCAGTTTGTCACAGTTAGTGCTTTTCCAGGAGCAGCCTCCAAAGAGCAGCGTGTTGTGGTCCCTCCAGGGTGTCCCTCTCCCCAGCAGCAGCCAGCACTACAAGAATCCACTGGGCTACTCTTCTCATGATTCACTGGGAGTCTGTAGATCCAGCAAGCAGCAGGAGGTGGTCCTCATCAGCTGTCTTAACTTGGCTAACTCAGCCCCTTGTCTGTGAGGGGTGGAGAAATGGTTGGAGCATTGGTCTCGGGTCCACTGGGTCCCTTCTGTAATGTTGCTGGGGGTTTCTTCGAGCAATTTCCTGTTGGCTTTTCATGTGTAAAATCAAGTTGCTTCCCACCTGGGTCTTAAATTTCAAAGCCCAGTTAATGCCCTATAAGCATCCCCAAAATGAAGCTGTGTTGGGTTCATGTCTGACAAGGGTTTTGGTAGCGGGGGAGGGGGGGGGTGTGTGTCAGAAACCATCCTGCTGTCTCTCAGAACTTGTGTGAGAAAGGCAGGACTCTCACCGAATGTTGTGAGACCCTGAGACAATCCCTCTGCTAGCAGCTTTCCAGCATCCACAGGAGGCGGCTACAGGGGTGGGCCCTGCAGAAGCTTCGAAGCTCCTCCAGCTCCAATTCGAAACTGCCTCTGGTCAAGGCTGAGCCAATTGGTGCCTCTGCAATTACATATTTAAGAGGGGCAAAAGCTGTTGGGCTAGTTCTTTTGGTTTTGGGGTTCTTTTGTTTGGGAGAGGAGTAGGACTAGAGAGAGAGAGAGAGAGAAAACACGGGGGCAATGAGGTCAGTGAGGAAGGAGCGGGTAGAGCACGCTGGAGCAGCCGTTCCCCGTTGGCCCATGGTGAGATGACAGGCTGGGCCCTTGCAGCCCTTAGAGATCAACAGTTGAAAAGAATCCTGTCTGCAGCCCATGGAGGATCCCCCACTGGAGCAGGGTACTGCTCCCAAAGAAGGCTGTGACTCTGAGGGAAGCTCATGCTGGAGCACTGGGAGGGCTCCAGCCTGCAGGAGAGACTTAAGCTAGCTGGAGAGTTTTGTGGAAAGCTGCCTCCTGTGGTAGGGACACCATGTTATCACAGGAGAGGACTGTGAGGAGTTTTCCCCTTGAGGAGGAAGGAGCAGCAGAAACAACACGGAATGGACTTGGACTGACTGCAAGCCCCATTTCCTGCCTTCCTGTGCCACTGATGGGAGGATGAGGTAGCAGACCTGGGCCCAGGAAGAAGGGAAGGACAGGGGGAAGCTGTATTTACGATCCAGGTGTATTTCTCAGTGTTCTGATTCTGAGGTGGATTGGTGGTAGTTTTGTTTAAATTAAGTCTGTCTTTCACCCATGGCCGTTGGTGAGTCTGCCTTCCTTGTCCTTTGTTTTGACCCTCAAGCCTTTTATTGTCTTTTCTCTCCCCCAGGCCACTGGAGGTGGGTATGCGTGGGTGGCTGCGTGGTGAGTTGTTGCTGGCTGGTGGGATCAAACCATGGCAGAAGCGCTTTTGGGGGATTTCGTGCTGTTTCTGTTCAGTGTTTCTCATGGGTGTTGTAAGGGCTGGCCAAAACTGACTGATGTCCAGTGGTCTAAAAAAGAGATAGCCCAGGTTTGGGAGCAAGACTACTTACTATGTGTGGTGAGAGTTTGTGTGGGGAGCTCAGTGAGGGAGCTTTTGCATTGCTCAGAAACATCTGGCAAAGGCCATGTACCACTCCAGTGGATTAGTGTGCACACAAAGCAGTGTTCGTGAGAGGCTTTATTCCTGTGGTGAGCTGCCGGTGCACCTGCAGTACAGCGCGTGGCCATCTCCAGCCCAGTGTGTCCTTATGGACGGGAGCAGCGAACCATAGATTGGTAGGGGGTGGAAGGGACCTCTGGAGATCATTGAGTCCAACCCCCCTGCCAACACAGAACACCCAGGGCAGCCCACACAGGAACAGATCCAGGTGGGGCTGGAAAGTCTCCAGAGAAGGAGACTCCACAGCCTCTCTGGGCAGCCTGGGCCAGGCTCTGGCACTCTCACAGGGAAGAAGTTTCTCCTCATGTTGAGATGGAACTTCCATTGTTTCACCTTGCTACCATTACCTCTCATCCTATCCCAGGGCAGCACTGTTGAGAGCCTGGCCCCTTCTCCTTGCCCCCCACCCTGCAGATATCTGTAAATATTCACAAGATCCCCTCCCAGTTTTCTCTTCTCCAGGCTAAACAGCCCCAGGCTTCTCAGCCTTTCCTCCTCAGAGAGATTTTCCGGTCCCTTCATCATCCTCGTAGCCTCCATTGGACTCTCTCCAGTATTTCCCTGTCCCTCTTGAACTGGGGAGCCCAGAACTGGACACAATGCTCCAGACGTGGTCTCACCAGTGCAGAGTAGAGGGGGAGGAGAACCTCCCTCGACCTGCTGGCCACGCTCTTCTTTACGCATCCCAGGAGACCATTGGCCTTCCTGACCTCAAGGGCACATTGCTGTTCCATGGAGAACTGATTGTCCACCAGGACACCAAGGTCCCTCTCCATGGGGCTGCTTTCCAGTGGGTCTACCCCTGGCCTGTACCGGTACATGGTGGTGTTCCTCCCCAGGTGTAGGACTCTACACTTGTCCTTGCTGAACTTCATTGGGTTTGCCTCTGCCCAGCTCTCCAGCTTGTCCAGGTCTCACTGGATGGCAGCACAGCCTGCTGGTGTATTGACCACTCCTCCCAGTTTAGCATCATCAGCAAACTGGCTGAGGGTCACTCTATCCCTTCATCCAGGTCATTGATGAAGATGTTGAATAAGACTGGACCCAGAAGTGACCCCTGGGGAACACCACTACTTACAGGTTGCCAGCTGGACTCTGCACCACTGATCCAACCCTCTGAGCTCTGCTGTTCAGCCAGTTCCCAGTCCACCTCACTCTCCGCTCTTCTAACCCACGCTTCCTGAGCTTACCCATGAGGATATTACGGGAGACAGTATCAAAAGCCTTGCTGAAGTCAAGGTAGACAACATCCACTGCTCTCCCTGCATCTACCCATTCACTCACACCATCATAAAAGGCTATCAGAGTTGTCAGACATGACTTCCCTTTAGTAAATCCATGTTGGCTACTGTTGAGAGCCTTCTTTTCTTCCCTGCGCTGAGATATGATCTCCAGAATGAGATGCTCCATTACCTTTCCAGGGATGGAGGTGAGGCTGACTGGTCTGTAATTACCAGGATCTTCCTTCTTGTCTTTTTTGAAGACTGGAGTGACATTGGCTTTCCTCGGCACATGTGGGTGCTCCCCATCAGGGCCCTTGGATTTGCATGTGTTCAGTTTACCCAAGTGATTTCTAACCTAATCCTCATTGACCAGTGGAGACACTTCCTCCTTCCAGGCTTTCACTCTTACTTCCAAGGTCAGGGATTCCTGAGGGCTGGTCTTAGCAGTGAAGACTGAAGCAAAGAAGACATTCAGGATCTCTGCCTTCTCTGCATCCTCTGTCACCAGGGCTCCTGCATCATTCAGCAGTGGACACACATTTTCCCACGTCTTCCTTTTACCATTGATGCATTTGAAGAAGCCCCTCTCATTATCCTTTGCTTCCTTGGACAGAGTTAATTCCAAGAGGGCCTTGGCCTTCCTTGTTGCATCCCTACAAACCCTGACAACATTCCTGTAATTCTCCCAAGAGACCAGTCCCTTTTTCCACATGCTATGAACTTCATTCTTCCACTTGAGTTTTTTCAGCAGCTCCGTGCTCATCCATGCTGGTCTCCTGCCTCTTCTACTTGATTTTTTACTCAAAGGAATGCACCTGTCTTAAGCTTGGGGGAAGTGATGTTTGAATATCAACCATACCTTCTAGAGTCTTAGCCCAAGGGATTCCTCCAAGTAGGTCTTTGAAGAGGACAAAGTTAGCCCTCCTGAAGTCCAGGGTTGCAATCTTCTTCCTTGTGTGATACTATACCACGTTGTCATCACTACTGCCAAGGCTGCGTCCAACCTTCACATCCCCAACCAGGCCTCTTTGTTCATTAATACAAGGTCCATTCCTCGTTGGCAGTTCCAACACCTGCATTGGGAGGTTATCACTGACGCATTGCAAGAGCCTTCTGGACTGAGTATGCCTCACTGTGTGGCCTTTCCAACAAATATCAGGGTGATTGTCACCCATGATCACCAGGACATGTGATCTTGAGCCTACTTCCAGCTGCCTGTAGGTCTCGTCAACATCTTCCTGGTTTGGTGGTCTGTAGTAGACACCCACAACACTTTCAATTATATTTGCACACCCCTTAATTCTCACTCATAAGTTTTCAGCATGCTCTTCACCCCACCTGGGTAGAGCTCAATGCATTCCAGTTGCTTATGCACACAGTGTGACTCCACCACCTTGCCTTGCTGTTCTGTCTTTCCTAAAAAGTACATAACCGTGCACGACAACATAGCAGTCATGTGAGCTATCCCACCATGGCTCAGTAACTGCAATGAGATCGTGGCCCTGCGACCAACCACAGACCTCCAGTTCCTCCTGCTTTCTCCCCATGCTGCGTGCAGCGGTGTATAAGCGTTTCAGAGAGGGGGTTGAGTGTATGCTTGTCACCATTGGGAGGGGGAAGGCCTTCTGGTTCTCAAAAATGTCAGCACCCTGCCCCACAAGTGCTGGGATATGACGCCCGTGGCCATCTCTAGCTCATCTCGATACATCCCCCTCCCCCTACATCTCTAGTTTAAAGCCCTGTCCATCAGCCCTGCAATCTCAAAGTGTTTCCCATGAGGTGTCAGCAGGCCTGCTGCTGTCTAGGTCATCCCTTTCTCAAAAGAGCCAAAATTGTTACGGTGACACCAGCTACGGAGCCACGTATTAACAGCCTGAATTGGCCTGATCGCTCTGATGTCACTGCCTGCCCCTGGAAGGACAGAGGAAAAGATAATTGTGCACCAGAATCCCTCACCAGTCACCCTAAGGCTCCAAAGTCTCTTTTGGTTGTTCTTAGATGACTAGTCTCAGCCTGCTCCCCACCTACGTGGCAGACCAGCAATGGACAATAATCTGAGGACCGTACCAGGCTGGCAAGTTTCCCAGTGCCAGCCTTAACCTGGGCTCCAGAGAAGGGTCTGCCTGACTAGCTGGACCCTCTGTTCCCCTCAGAAGGTAGCTGCCTACAACTGTAACCCTGCTTTTTTTTCTCGTGGGTGTGGTTGATACAAGCAGGGGGCCTTTCTGATGGCAGCCGAAGCTCGGGGGTCGGTTGCCTACTGCCCGTACCCTCACGTAGCCGGTCCTTCTCAACCAGGGCCTCGTGTCTGTTCTTCAGTGGCACTGGGGGAGTGAAGGTGGGCAAGGGGGGAGTTCTCCTGTTGCCACCATGATGAGCTCGCCTCCGTTCGCTGCCCCCTGTCGGACAGGGCCGGGGGCAGGGTCTCGCTGGCCCTGGGCGCTCTCTGAGGGCGCTCCCACGGCTGTCGCAGGGCGGGCCGGGCCTGGCTCCACCAGTCTGGGTCCTGCTGGGCCTCCCTGATGCTCCTCAGCCTCTCCGTCGCCTCTCGTAACCCTGCCCCGCGGCAGAGCAGCCCGCCTGCCCGTGCCGGGCTGTGCCAGCCCCTGCTGCCCGTGCCGGGCTGTGCCAGCCC
>JANVCC010000079.1:892329-903213 GCA_025345505.1 Todiramphus chloris collaris
CTGCCTGGCTGGCCCCTGTCCCAGCCCTTACCTCTTCCTGAATCCCTTCCCCGATTAGCCCTTCCTAGGCCCGCCACCACATCTGGCCCTGTTTGGCAGCTCCTTTTTGGTCTTGGCTAGCCTGTGGGTAGGTGGCCGGTGCAAATATTTTATGCACATCTCAGTGCAGATTTTTCCTTACCCTTCAAGGTAGCCATGAAATAATCCATACAACCAGGGAATGCTGATACAGCTTTCTGCTTGGTGCAGGATGGAAACTTAGGGAGGGCAGAGCTTGCTTTTGCTTCAGCTGGAAGCCTTGAAGAGTTACTTTTTGTTGACCATTGTCTCACATGGTTACGCTCTGGCGGTTGGCAGCTTGCCAGGCCCCTGGGACTCTGAGCACTGGAAGATGCTCAGACAGCTTTGTAGCGTACCAACAGTTCTTTACAATTTCCCAGAAGTAGGTGCCTTACTCACCTCTCTCAGGCTGCCAGAAGCTCATTTTCCACTGAATTTGCCTCCTCTGCATTTTTGGAAGTAGCTCGAGGCAAGTGGTGCGTGAGGAGGGGAAGGATGGCATACAGCTTTGAGGGAAGGAGAACAGAGGGACAGGATTGAAGAGGGAAGTGTGAGAATAAGAGCAGTACAAAATGAAGACAATTTAGCAGAGGCACTTGGGGCTTGGAGTCAAACTTGGGATACACAAACAGGAGGAGGGCTGCTGGAGCATTTCCTTGTTCTGTGATTCTTTAGGGCTTACAAGGAACTTTTGGCACCTGCCAAGTGAGGACCCTTGTCAATAAACTGAGTGTTCCTGCTAGCACGCTCAACCCATGAGCCTCTGTCTGCAATAGTAGCTAAGCCCTGTCTAGAGCTCTGGGCTAAGGATCTGGCATTAGTATGTGGCACGTGACCTGCACTAGAAGCCCAATTTAGACATAGTGGCTTTTAACCCAGCATAAGCTGGCTGAGTTAGACCAAGTCCCCTGGACTTTCCTGGGCTGCACTATCATGGTGTTTAAGGTGCTGCATTCTCTATCGTAAACCTTTAGAAGGTGTAAATGAATATATGCTAATCTGACATCTTTAAATCCTAGTCTGAAGAAGTCTGAATACAACCTGCATAAGGAAGGCCTAAGCCTAAGTCTCGAGAAGTCACTGCCCATGGCTGCTTCCCAGTGCACAGTGTGCTGCAGGATGCATCATCTCAGTGCCTCATCTCCTCTCCCTCTGTTCCTGAGGCTTTGTTCAGACCTGGTCTCTAGTGCAGGTATTTGTTTGATGTCCAGATGCCACTGTTGGCTTACTGTGCAATGCACTGTGTTTTAGCTGCTGCCCCTGTGATGTGCGAGGCAGGGCTGGTCTCACCGGAGCCCTCCAGCCCTATGCAGTACTCTGGTGAGTCGTCCGACACCTACTACCATGTGGACCGCTGGCAGAGGCTGCGCACAGCTGTCAGGAAGCTGGAGTTCTGGGAAAATTTCAACGCCGAGCTGATAGGCAGCGGCTTCTTCTCCAAGGTCTACAAGGTAAACTGACATGCAGGCAGCCTGTGACCTGTGTGAGAGCAGCTGAGCAACTGCTAAAGCTGTGCAGATGATGCCTCACCTGAAGAATGTGTCCCAGAGCTTACTTCGTCATCTTCATCCCTCCCAGCTCACTCTGGTGGGTTGGATGGGGTGAGGGAGGAAAAGACATTCCCCTCTGTGCACATAGCATGTCCACCTTGGATGCACATCTCCCCTTCCATAGTGAAAAAGGAGATGGGAGGACTTGATCAATCAGTGTTCATTGATACTGTTATCTAGCCATAGAACATGCTTGCTGGGGAGCTAAACTGGGTGTTGGATGAGATTAGGGAGTATTTATGTTCTGTGCAGGTTCTGTTGTCAAAACTGTAGCAAAATATAGAGAAAATAATGTAAAATTAAGTTGCTGCATGTGTCTCCCAGAATACCTGCCACCCATGCCCCATGGAGATGCCAGTGCTGTCACCCCTCTTAGGCTGCTGCCCTGTATTACGATGCTGTTGGGGAAGATCAGGGGAATATCCAGCCAAAGGTCTAGGGCAGCTCTTTGCAGGCTGGAGCAATACATGACAAATATCTCTCCCCTACACAGCTTCCCTCTAGTTAGTGCTTTTTCCACCTACGCTGTTGCTGTTACTTTCTCTTTCCTTTATCTAGCAGATTTTCATAGTAACAGTTGCTGTTTCTTCCGTGCATGACATTTTCCTCCTGCCCTTACAGTGAATGAAATTCCAGCAGTAGGCAGGCTGGAGACATGTATCTTGAATGAAAATGAAATAACTTCTTGAAGTAGAAGCAGAAGAAGAAATGGGGGGGGAAAAAAAAAAGTTTGAATGAAATGCTGTGGGTCAGATAGTCAGAAAACAGTGTAGGAGGACTTGGGACAAAGACAGTCCTTCGTGGGGGCTTGACATTTGTCTGGGGACTCGAGTGTGACCATAACCAAGTGCTCTGATGACTTGTGGTCCACTAGGGTCAGCCAGTCCCAGATGTGGACTCGTAGCCCTGACCAGCAACACTCCCACCCTGAAGCATCACTGGCGATGGTCCTTTGAAGCTCTTTTTCAGCAGATGTTGTCTTCCAGAGTGCTCCTGCAGCAGGGACATAGACTCCCCAAAAGTCTGGCACTGTCTGCATTGCCCGACTGTTGCTTTTGCCAGCTTTTGTCCTTCTGTTAAGCCCATTCTCAGGGCTGTTACATGGGAATTGGCTGAGGCAGGATACACCTCATTCTGCTTGGTGACTCGGACTCAAGAGGTCTGGCACAGCCTTCTGCTCTGTGGGTTATGTGTTGCGTGACCTGGGCACAAGGTATTTTCCCTCTTTCTCTGCCTTAGTTTTCTCATGTGCAATAAGGCACTATTCAAGTATGAGTTCTGGAATCTTCCAGATTTCAGCTGCTCCCTGTATTCTGTTCTGGGCATAAGGGCACTCACATTCTTTGGACAAAGATTGATAGCATCTCTTACATTTGTATCTGTGCAATTACAGTTAATAATCAGTTACATCTGTGATTAGTGACCCACAGTCTGGTTATGAGGTCTCATCAGGTGAGGGTGTCAGAACCCTGGCTTCCTTATGACCTGATCTTCTTGATCAGAGGCAGGGTTATTGTAGTAATAACATCAACTATCAGATTGCATCCCTTCAGAAAGAAAGCAGCAGTTCACATTGTTCCCAAGACAGTTAGTTTCGTGACCCTGATTATAACAAACCTTTCTCTCCTTGCAGTCCAGTGAGGTCTTACATGCAGCTCTTTGTTCTCCTCATGTGGTCTAGTAACTGTATCTAGAAGGTGACCAACACAGGGAGCAATGTGTGACACTTTGGGGCTGAGTGCTGCTCTTAATCCAGCACATACTGTGTCCAAACTCTTCTTCCTATAAAGAAGCAAAACAGCATAAACCTCAAAATGAAAGAAAATTAAACAAGTGTCTGGATTATCTGCTGTCCCTGGAGTAGCTGTCAGGACATCAGTGTGGGCCATACCTGCTACATGAGTCTTCTTAAAACGGGTGTTAATTGAGGATGGAAATGAATGTTAGAAGTACCATGGTACTTTGTGATGCAGTCTGGAAACTGCTATTGGAATCATCAACCCAGATAACATGAGCTGCAGTGCAGGGGCCCTGGGGATGGTCCTGTCAGGGCTGAGAGCCAGGTGACCCCTCATTGTCCAGCAGCCTCTGTGAAACCCCTGCATTCAGTACTGCCCAAGCCTGGGGCTCCCCGCAGTAGACAGCAAATTTCCTCTTAAAAATGCCTGCTTGGTCTCTGTAGTGTTGTAAGGTGGGGGGAAAGCCGTTTGTTTTCTGTTCTTTAGCACCCAGTATCCCTGCCCGGGGGATGCCCAAATGAAATGTCTGGTGGTAATCCATAGCAGAGGTTCAAGTTGGCATGTGGCTGTACAGCAGACACAGGTCCTCTGTCCTGGGATGTTTGGGAGAGACAAAGTGGCTCTGCGCTTTCTTTGTTGTGCCTGTCTGGCAGAGCCTGGGTGGAGGGGGGCTGGCCATGGGCAGAGGTGCAGACGGAGCTGGGAATGAGGAATGTGTGCATTAACCTTGTGCAGTGATCAGATGCAGGTAGGAAGGAGGGGTGGAGATGTGGGGCAAGCTGCATTTGGGAGGGAACATTGAGTGCAAGGCGTTGGAGGGAAGAGGACCAGATCTGTGGTAAGCCAGTACAGGCTGAGAAACTTCTCCAGCCCAAGGAACACCCACATTTTGGTAGAGAAATAATGTTATGATGTGTTGGGACAGGAGTGGCCTAGCTGGCCCCAGACACCCGGGTGGGTATTACCGGAGTTGAGCTTATGCAGAAGGGACAGCACCTTGCATTTCTGCAGATGACTGCGCAAAGCTCTGGGCAGCGGGGAAATGACATCCAGGCCTTTGGCTGGGAAAGGATACTGTTGTCCAGAGGGGCTGGCAGACCTCTGGAAGTTAAGAAATGTCTTGCTCCAACCTTGGCTCCAGGTGACCCAGAATGCTGCTTGTAAAGTGATGGTGGTGAAGATCTACAAGAATGATGTGGACCAAGAGGTGATTGTGCGTGAGATCAGCCTGCTGCAGAAGCTGTCCCACCCCAACATTGTCAGGTGGGCACACCTTTCAACAGTGAGCAACGGGCACTGGCAGAGGCTGGAACTGGCATGGTGTCTCCAAGGCAGTTCTGCAATGAAGGACTGAGTGAGGGGTTGGGGATTGATCTGAACCTTGACGTCTTTTTTTTCTTTGGTTTTTTTTTTTTGGTGTGTTCTGCTTAGGTACCTTGGGATATGTGTGAAGGATGAAAAGCTGTACCCCATTCTGGAGGTAAAGGTTTCTTCCTTTGTGTGCTGTGGGCAGGCAAGGACCCTATGGTTCTTAGGCAAGGAGGGCGGCAGATATCCTGTAGCACGTATCTCCACCTCTCTGACTCCTGTGCCTATGCATAGCTCTGGACTAGCACGACTGCCTTGGAGGGGCTTTTGGTCCTTTCTGCCCCACAGGTAGTCACAGCTGGAGTGGGACACTGTCACTGCAGGGCCATGAGATTCAGGCAGGATAGACAAAAAGTGTTGCAGGTTGACTTGGTATCAGCTATGGGCCAGAATGGGCCAGCTGGCAGGGAGAAGAGGAGCAGGGATGGAGGGCAGGAGTAGAAAGTGAAGCAGAGAGAGAGTGGCAGGATCTGCTGCATGGCTTTGGAATGGTGGTGTGGTCTAACTGAAAAGCCTGGGCTGGTACAAGGGAAGTGTCACCTTGTTCCTATGCTGTCAGTGGCAGAAGGTGTTCACTGCGCTGCTGCCAGGCTTTTTGCCTCTAGCTGCTGCCTACAGTGAGGGCCAGGGCTGGTTTATACAGCCAGCGCTGCAGGAGGGCCCGGAGACCAGCACTGACCTGCTCTTTGCACCCTACCACACACAGAGGCCCCTTCATGCAGTGTCATTCCCAGCCTAAAAGAGGGGTTCCTGGGTTGGCAAGGGAGGGGTTAGCACCAGGGAAGCTCCAGGATAGCTTGTGCCTGGCTGCTCAGCCAGCTTTTTGTCTCTGTTCACAGTATGTGAATGGGGGTTGCCTGGAGGAGCTTCTGGCCAGCAATGATATTGCTTTGACATGGAAGGAAAAAGTGGACTTAGCATCTGACATCACCAGAGGCATGATCTATCTGCACTCCAAGAATATCTACCACCGGGATCTCAACTCCAAGGTATGCATCTGGAAAGGGGCCATCAGCCCCAGACTGCTGAAGGTGACTGTGTTAGGAGACCATCCAGGGACCCGTTGGGTCTGTAACCAGGAGGCCTCAGGCCTCATGCTGGTCCTCTGCTCCATGCTAACCCCTCTGCAGGCAAGGAAGCTTTCTTGATAAAGCCTGTCATTACATTACATTCATTGCTTGCCAAGAATGAGACCCAGGGAGAGATAAAAATATATTGTGCCTACGCTGTTGCTGTCAGGAAAGAAACCAGATGGGAGTGCATGCAGGGCTTTATTTGCCTACAGTTGCCAGAGAAGCTCTGCCAGATTTAGAGGTTCCCTTTCCTGCTCACAGCAAGGAGGAAGCTGTTGCAAACAGGAGCTGGTCGTGAGCCGTGGGAGCAAATGCCGTGTGAGATGGTCCCTGTCTGCGTGCAGAGCACCAGCAGAGCTCAGGGGCTGTGTTTCTCCTCACTCGAGTTCTGGAAAGTTGTTCTTCCTTGAGACAGAGTCCAGGCAACCAATTTTAGGATGGTCACCTCCATGAGTTTCACTCCCTGGCAGCGTGCCACGTGTGAAGACTGGCATCTAGAGGCAAGCCTTGGGTGTAACTCAAATGCACATGTTGTTCCTGCTGTATTTGCCCTCTGGCTGGGAGGCTGCTTTCCTCAGTGTGGGCTCACTGCTTGATGGTGGGCAGGAACAGCACTGAGGCTCTGCCATTCTCAGGTTATCCGTGGAGACAGGCTGTGACATGGCTCTTCCTCTGCCAGTGGTGTGGCAGCAGAAGCATGATGGGGCAGTGACTCTCTTGGGCAAAACTGTGGAAACCTGAGGTGGATCTGCAGTGTGTCCATGGTATCACGGGGAAGGTGAGCTTAGGGTTGGCTACCAGCCTAGACCATGCCTGTGTCAGCTGACACCAGAGGCTGGCTTGGTGAGTCGTGGAAACAGAGCCTGCAAGTCCTTGCAGTAGATGCTGGGTAGGGAGTGGTGTATCTCTTACAAGCTACTCCTGTGAGCTTCTTATGAGAAACTTGAAATATTGATGAAGGTTGGCAGTGGTGAAGTCAGTCAAGCATTACAGTCTTCAGAGGCATCAGCACAGGAATGAAACTCACTTGTGTAATCTCAGGCTGTTTACTTGGCTCAGTTACTAACAATTGCAAATACCAGGCAATACAAGTTTCTTGGCCAGTGTGCTCTGAGATGTAATTTCCTATTTGGTGGTGACTGATTTGCTTAGGAGCTTTCTAGATCTGCTTGTGGAAAGTGCTGGTGATCCCTGCCTGTCCCTTCTGTCTCACTGTGGTGGTTCAACCCTGACAGTAGTTCATCTTTCTCCAGAGCAGTCTAGAAAACCTGAAGTGATGGTGGCTAGTTGTTAGTGATAGCCATCTGGAGAAGATACCTGTTGTTTCTTCTAGTTCCCTGGGAACAGATGCCAAGGAGGAAATCCTGTGGAACTGAACAGGCTGAAACCACAGGAGTTTTGAGAAACCTAATAATAATTTTATAGCAATTGCTCCAGAAAGCTGTGTTTGGCAGTGAGAAGGGCTGTGGCGTTCAGCTGAAAGGTGAAGAAGGTCAACATGCACATTTTGAGGTCTCTTTCAGATAAAAGGATGTGGGTCATCATGTTTGCTGGACAGCTTCTTCAAAGGACTTTTCCTGGCTTCAAATGTGATCAGTCTATCCCTAATCTGCCCTTCACATTCCATGCGTGCTGCCAGGTTGCAGGTCTTTGGCAAGGGGAGAGCCCATAACGGTGGGGTGGGTCCGGGGGCCAGCGACGTGCCACTCGGTGAAGTGTCCAGGCCCTTCCTCGCCAGGTGTCTCACGCTGTTCCCCGTGGGCTCCTTTCAGAACTGCCTCATTCGAGTGACAACACGAGGCCGTGAGGCATTGGTGACTGACTTTGGGCTGGCCAGGGAGGTGGTGGAGCTGCCTGTGAAGGATGTGGAGAGGAAGCTGTCTCTGGTGGGCTCTGCATTCTGGATGGCTCCTGAGATGCTGCGGGGAGAGCCCTATGACCGGAAGGTATGGCACTGCTTCCTAGCTTCTTGTTCATCCTCAGAGCTCCTGAGCAAACATGGGAGATGTCTCCTCTGCTTGCTGCTGACATCTTCCAACAGCAGAAAATCCTTCCCTCCTTTCCTGGGAAATGCTGCCCTTCTACCTAGACCTTTGCTGAGTAATGCTCTGCTTAGCAACTTCGAAGTCTCTTATGTGGCCTTGTTAAGGTAAAATTTTTGGGGAAATTGATTGGACAAACACAGTGAACCCTCTCTGAGAAAAATAATTGATGAGTTACAGCCCAATGAGCCTGTTGCAGGATCTGTGGGGGGTGTCAGAGCTATAGTAGAAGCACCAGACACATTGAAAAAGAACAGGGTCAGGTTTCCCAGAGATAAGACTGGACTCCAGGTGGGGCTGTGGGGTTTCTCGGTGGGTTCAGAAGCCCCAGAAAAGTTTAGTGGTTTGCTGCCTCCATCTCCAGTGGGCTTTTTTGATGGGCTTTTGTTTTAACTAACGGAAGGACTTTGACATAGGTACTTATTTTTCTCATGCTTTGCTTCTGTGGATGCCCTGTCCCACCTCCTGTTCCCCTACCCCTCCTGCAGGTTGATGTGTTTTCCTTTGGCATTGTCCTCTGTGAAATCCTGGGCAGGATCCCAGCTGACCCCGAAGTGCTTCCCAGGACACAGGTAATGATTCCTGGCAGACAAATCTAACAGTGTTTTCTCCATAGTATGATGTTGAGGCTTCTTTCTGGACCAGACAGACCCATACACAGATGCATGTGTTCACACTCATATTTCTCTCTACAGGTTTTTCCATGAGAAATTCCAATCTCTAAATTTTCAGTGCACAAAAGTTTAGTGAATCTATAGTTTCAGAACTTTTGCTGGATTAACAATTTGAGACAAAGAACTTCTGTTTAAAGACCTTAATTCCAAATGCTTCATTTCACTTTGACATTTCACCTTCTCCATTGAAGCAGCAGGTTAAACACAACTTTTATCACACACATTTATTTTCAAATGCATTTCAGTTAATACACAGCTCATGTGGAAACAGTGGGCTTCCCTGAAAACTTGGCCTTTTTTGTTCCAACATTTGCAAAATTTCCCTTCCATAAAGTGGGAAGGGAAGGTTTGTCCTGAACAGTGATGAAAAATCCAGCAGGAAAACAGGAAACTGCTGCTTTCAAAGGAGCAATGCAAAGAACCTGCAGTGACCAGGGGTTGTTCCCTCTTTCTGTGATACTGAACAGGAACTAACACTCTGTGTTCACAAGATGAAGGAGAATTGCATAGACTCTGAAGTCTGGAGAGACAAAGCTGTAGTTATGGGAATAGCTGGCTGGACCCCTTCAGCTCTCAGTTCCTTTTGGAAAACCAGATTATCTCCAGTTCCTGTCCTCAGCAGCCACTGCTCAGCACCTGGTACTGGTTCCTCTACTGGTTTCCACTTTTGTGGCTCTTGTCGCCTCAGTCAGAGCTTTTCCAGGAGACACCTACTGCCCAGCAGGGATAGCACGGAGCAAGCAGACAAATGCTACCATCTCCCAGCGCTGCTAATGATTTACCCTCTGTGCAGACCTGCCCCGGTGCCTTTTCGTAGCCATCAGTAAAATAGCTGTGATGGAGATCCTAAAAGCTTTAAACCATGAATATTTTGTCCTTTAACACCTTGAGAAGGATGAAGAGATTTTAAAGGTTTTTATAGCTGAAATCTTTTCATTGAATCATAGAATAGTTTTGGCTGGAAGAGACCTTCAAGATCATCAAGTCCAACCTTATTCCCAACCCTGTCAAAAACCACTAAACCCTGTCCCTAAGCACAACATCCAACCACCTCTTAAACCCCTCCAGGGATGGTGACTCCACCAGCTCCCTGGGCAGCCCATTCCAGTGCCTGACAGCCCTTTCTGGAAAGAAATGCTTCCTGAGATCCAGCCTGAACCTCCCCTGGGTCAACTTCAGGCCATTTCCTCTTGTTCTGTCCCTTGTCACCAGGGAGAACAGACCAACTGCCACCTCACTACTACTTCCCTTCAGGTAGCTGTAGAGGGCAAGAAGGTCTCCCCTCAGCCTTCTTTTCTCCAGGCTAAACAGCCCCAGATCCCTCAGCCTCTCCTCATCAGACACATGCTCCAAACCCTTGACTAGCTTTGTACTCTCTGGACCCTCTCCAGCACCTCAATGTCCTTCTTGTAGAGAGGGGCCCACAACTGGACACAGTATTCAAGGTGCAGCCTCCCCAAAGCCTCATCCAGAGGAATGATCCCCTCCCTGCTCCTGCTGGCCACACTATTCCTGATCCAGGGCACCTGGCCCCCTGGGCACACTGCTGGCTCATGTTCAGGCAGCTGTCAATCAACCTCCCCAGGCCCTTCTCTGCCTGGCCACTCTCCAGCCACTCCTTCCCCAGCCTGGAGGCTGCTGGGGGTTGTTGTGGCCCAAGGACAGGACCCAGCATTTGGTCTTAGTGAAACTCATGGAACTGGCCTTGGTCCAATGATCCAGCCTGTCTAGATCCCTTGGTAGAGAGCTTCCCTACCCTCAAGCAGATCGACACTTCCAGCCAGCTTGGTGTCCTCTGCAAATTTACCCAGGGTGCACTCTATCCCCTCATCCAAATCACTGATGAAGATGTTAAACAGGAGTGGCCCTGGGGGACACCACTCGTGACTGGCAGCCTACTGGATTTAATTCCATTGACCACAACTCTTTGGACTCATCCATCTAACCAGTTTTTCACCCAGGAGAGCGTATGCCCATCCAAGCCAAGAGCAGTCACTTTCTCTAAGAGAACGCTGTGGGAAACGGTGTTGAATGCCTTGCTGAAGTCAAGATAGACACCATCTGCAGCCTTGCCTTCATCCAACAAGCAGGTCACCCTGTCAGAGAAGGAGATCAGGTTTGCTGAACAGGACCTGCCCTTCATAATCCCATGTTGACTGGGCCTGATCACCTGGTTGTCCTGCATGTGCTGCATACTAGAACCCAGGATGATCTGCTCCATCAGCTTCCCTGGTCCCAAAGTCAAACTGACAGGCCTGTAGTTCCCCAGGTCCTCCTTCCATCCCTGCTTATAGATGGGTGTTCTGTTGGCTGACTTCCAATCTGCTGGTACCTCCCCAGGCAGCCAGGACTGCTGAGGAATGGTGGACAGTGGCCTG
>JANVCC010000079.1:903223-935992 GCA_025345505.1 Todiramphus chloris collaris
AGGCAAAGAAGGCATCAAGCACCTCAGCCTTCTCCTCGGCTTTTATTAACATACTGCCTTCAGAGTCTAGTAGGGGATGGAGGCCCTCCCTGGCCTTTCTTTTATTATTAATGTATTTATAGAAATATTTCTTATTGCTCTTCACCTCTAAAGCCTTCTTTTTCTCTTCTTCTTCTCTTTCTCCTTCCTCACAGGATTACGGCTTGGATGTTGCTGCCTTCCAAGGGATGATCAGTGAATGTCCCAAGCAGGTGATGGACCTTGCTGCTAGCTGCTGTTGGGTGAGATTCTTGCTGTTTTTTTCCGTTGGTTTTACTGGATTTGTATCACGCTTGTATGACGGAGACAAAAAGTGTTGTAAACCCTGGAGAGCTTGAACCTGCTTCTCTCAGCACTAGCACACAGAGCTCTGACACTTGAGCTGTGAAGTGTTGAGAACTTCCTGTGACAGTAGTACACGTTCATCCACCACCCTGTTCTGCCCCTAGGAGAAGTGTCCTGCCTGTTCCCTTGCATGTCAACCCCATAGTGGGAAGCAGGTTGGTGTTGATGTCCAGTCCCTCCTTAAGCCAGGCTGCATGCAGCGGCACCTGGCTGATCCTCACTGGAGGGCACTGCCTCACCATTACCAGCCCTGGTGTTACAAATGTCATCACTGTGTTGTCCTCCAATCCTTCTTGCTTTGGCATAAAAGGTGATGGTGAAAGTTGGGAGACCTCCCCATTCTGCCCAAAGTCGTGAGAGGCAAAGCAGAGAGAAAGTTCATCTCTGAAAAGAAGAGAAATACCCTTTCTTTTTCTCTTCAGGCAGAGAGTGGAGAAGCAGCGTGGCCTCATCTAATTGCTAGGAGCTTAAGGCAGCAAATGGAAGTAAAACCCTGCATGTGTCCCATGAACATGTAAATAACTCGCCCTGAATCAGAGGAGTAACTGGCTTAGATGTATGTGTGTTCAAGTCTTGTATCTCTGATGGGCAGCTTCAGTGCAAGGGGATATAATCATGTCAGGTTTGGAAGGGACCTTAAAGATCCTCTAGTCCCAACCCCCCTGCCATGGGCAGGGACACCTCCCACTAGAGCAGGTTGCTCAGAGACCCATCCAGCCTGGGCTTGAACAATTCCAAGGGTGGGGCTTCCACCACCTCTCTGGGCAACCTGTGTCCAATGTCGTAATGTCCAACCTGAATCGACCTATCTCTGGTTTTAATCCATTCCCTCTGGTCTTATCACTGCCCAACAGCCTAAAAAGTCCCTCCCTAGCTTTCTTGTAGGCCCCTTCAGATACTGGAAGACCACAATAAGGTCTCCCCAGAGCCTTTTCTTTTCCAGACTGAATATAATATATATTAAAATATATATATAATATAATAACAGATTTCTTCCAGAAATAGGTCTTTGGACTGTTCTTCTCTGCCCCTGTGTGATGTGCAGGTTTGAGGAGTTTCTGATGCAGCTCCCCAAAGTGGGTCCATCAGGTCAGGCACAAAGGGCAGCCCCAGGAGTGAACAATGTGGGATGCATGTCCCTCACTTTGAGTACACCCTGATGGCACTGGGGAGGTTGGAGGATCACAGCCACTGAGGGTGAGCTGCATCAGGGAGACAAGACAATTAGATCCTGACTGTCATGAGAGAGCTCAGGAAATTATATATCTTCATCCTGATACCTACTTGCAGTCTTTCCCTGTACAACACCTGCCCTTGCACCATTTGGTAGGCTTTGGGGTCAGAATTCCCACACATGCTCTTTCAGGCTGGGGCTGAAAGACTACTTTTCAGCATCTCACTGCCTTTGCTTGAGCTCTGCTGTACCATGGGACCTGTCTGGCAGCTGCTCATTTGCAGCAGCCCGAGCCTGAATCACCAAGCGGCGATGCCAGAAGGCTGCACCCACAGGTGTGTGACCCAGACCAGTGCTACTGATGGGTGGGTGCCACTGCCCAGCCTTGAGAGAGCCTGCAGAGCACCCACCACATGTCCAGGATGTCCTCTTCAGCTTTCCCTTCTCATTCCAGGTGGAACCATTCAAGAGGCCGTCTTTCTCTGAAATCCTGGATGAATTGGAGGATGTTGCGGAGAGCCTGGAGCCCAGGAGGAACAATCAGCTTTCGGGCTGAGCTGCCTGCCTCCTGTGAGGCCTGTCAAGAGAACCACCAAAACTGTAAATTAACTGTCTAAGGGGTCAGGATTGAAAAAGAGAGGCGGAGAAGGGAAGAGCTAAGTGATGCGATGGCGTCTGTTTAACCATGGTCTTGGTCTCTAGTTTCTTGGATGGAAAACATGGTTAAAAATGGAGAAGGGATTTACCAAGGGTATATTTTTCTTAGCTAAGTTTTTTAACAGATGTAATTAGGACACTGAGCAACCTTTGTCTGTTTGCTTGTTAAAAGCAAATGATGCTGGAGGGAGTTGCATTCCCTTGAGAATGCTTTGCATATCCCTGACAGAACCATCATCCTCTCCTGCTTCCTTGTGCCCCCCAGATCTGGGGCCTTTTCCTGTGCAGTGTGAAGGTCTTTGGGCTGCTTGGGGAGCCTCAGAGTCGCCTTATATTTCAAAGCCTTAAAGCACCCATCTGGCAGCCTTGCAGGAACAGCCGTGCTCGGTAAGGTCGCTGGCTGTGTCTCCTGGAAATAAGGCTCAGGGTGCTCTCAGGTGTGGAGGCATCTGTCAAGGTTTCGGAGAGTCAGATGGGGTCACCACAGGGTGCTGATCTGCACTGTCTGAGGCAATGGGGAGGGTGTGTCTTACAGAGGTACCAACTAACTGACTAATATATCCTCTCAGAAAAGCTTTCTCAGACACATGTCCCAGCATCATGGCAGTCTGAATTTCTGCCTGCCACCCTCAGCTGAGGCTCAAAGATGGAGGGGTCTGCCTCCCCCCTCCTTGTCCTACTGCAAACACAGCAATGTGCACAGTGCCAACAGCTTGTGAGGCTGAAACACCTTGTGAGGCGTCTCGCCTGTATTTCTGCCTCGCCCAGCACCCGTTGGCTCGGCAATGTGAGACACCCTTGCAGGCCCCAGAGCTCAAAATCTCAGGCAGTCAGCAAAGGACTTTGTTTTGATACTGTGCTTTCTTCTGTGGGCCTGAGGAGCATGCTGGTGCTGCAGATCCAAACCAGAGGTGGGAAGAATAATGGATAGAAATGGTCTGGCATTGCAAATTAAAAGAAAGTGATGAGCAGTTGAGTCCCTGCCCCCAGAACAGGTGACTGCTGGGACATTGGCCTGGAAGATATATTCTGCTGGGACCAAAATGTTTGTGGGTGTAAATAGATGTAATGTCTTTATAGTGGTGGAGCTGTGTCTCTGTTCTTGTAGGCTGTAAGCTCTTGGAGCAAAGATCATTCATTTGTGCACCAAAATGTTTTAACAGGCCCAACAGGTCTTCAACCTACTGCTTGAAGGCTGTTCTCCCACATAGTGGCAGACCAGCCTAGGGGCCTCACCTCAAGCTCTTGGAGCTGTATTTGGTGTCATATATTTGGTTTCATGTATTTGTCATACACATTGTTTCATATATTTGTCATGTATTTGGTGTCATGTATTTGGTTGTCACATTCAGGAAGCGTGGGTTAGAAGAGCGGAGAGTGAGGTGGACTGGGAACTGGCTGAACAGCAGAACTCAGAGGGTTGGATCAGTGGTGCAGAGTCCAGCTGGCAACCTGTAAGTAGTGGTGTTCCCCAGGGGTCACTTCTGGGTCCAGTCTTATTCAACATCTTCATCAATGACCTGGATGAAGGGATAGAGTGACCCTCAGCCAGTTTGCTGATGATGCTAAACTGGGAGGAGTGGTCAATACACCAGCAGGCTGTGCTGCCATCCAGCGAGACCTGGACAGGCTGGAGAGCTGGGCAGAGGCAAACCCAATGAAGTTCAGCAAGGACAAGTGTAGAGTCCTACACCTGGGGAGGAACACCACCATGTACCGGTACAGGCCAGGGGTAGACCCACTGGAAAGCAGCCCCATGGAGAGGGACCTTGGTGTCCTGGTGGACAATCAGTTCTCCATGGAACAGCAATGTGCCCTTGAGGTCAGGAAGGCCAATGGTCTCCTGGGATGCGTAAAGAAGAGCATGGCCAGCAGGTCGAGGGAGGTTCTCCTCCCCCTCTACTCTGCACTGGTGAGACCACGTCTGGAGCATTGTGTCCAGTTCTGTTCTCACCAGTTCAAGAGGGAGAGGGAAATATCTTGTGAATGTTTACAGCTATCTGCAGGGTGGGTGTCAAGGAGAAGGGGCCAGGCTCTTGTCAGTGGTGCCCTGGGATAGGATGAAAAAAAACCCCTCTTTTTTCAAGGTTTTTGAGGTGGACTGGGGTTCCCTGGCCCAGGGAAGGCTCAGGCAGGGGAGAGAGAGGCCCTCTCGCGAGTGAATCTGAGAGGGCCACGTGGCTGGGGGCGTTCCTGGGCAGCCCGCGGCAGATTTAAACGCGGCGAGCCCGGCAGTGTCTCTCAGACCCACAGCCAGACAGCTGTAGCTGTCTCACTTGGTGGCATGTGGCTAGCAGGGCGTGTGAGACAGGGGCACAAAAAGAAAAAAAAACCAACCCAAAAAGAAACCCTACCAAAAACCACAATAAAGAAAAAACAACCAAAAAACCCAAATAGAAACCCCAAAACCAAGCAGCAATGGTTGTGACTAGGGCTAAAGCTCCTGCAAAGAAGAACACAGCGACACAGACAGAGGTCCTTCGGGAGCACGTTGGTGTCCAGGTCTCGGGCTGCAGCGCGTGCTGGAGTCTGGCACTGCTGGTGGGGGCTGATGGGGGTCACTCCTGTGCCCAGTGTGACCAGGGGGATCATCTGCTCAGCCTGGTGGCTGAGCTAAAGGAGGACGCTGAAAGGCTGAGAGCAATAAGGGAGTGTGAGAGGGAAATAGACTGGTGGAGTCAGGCCCTGCCGTCCTTGAGGATAGAGCAGGTGGAGGCTCCATTAGGAGAGGAACCTCTAGTCTCTTGCTGCTGGGTAAATGAAGAAAACTCAAGAAACAAGGGGAATGGAAACAGGTCTCTGCTCGGCGAGTCAGGCGAAGCCCATCCCAGCCTCCTTCCCCTTCCCCTTCCCCTTCCCCTTCCCCTTCTTGGTTGTCCTTGCAAAACCGGTATGGGGCTCTGGAATTGGAGGGACAAGCAAATGACGATGCGGATGAAGGTCCATCAGAGGAGTCACCCAGGGCTAATCAGTCTCCCCCATGCATTGTTCCAAGTTCTAAAAAGAAGAAAAGGAGGGTAATTGTAATCGGTGACTCCCTTCTCAGAGGAACTGAGGGCCCCATATGCCGGCCAGACCCACACCACAGGGAGCTCTGCTGCCTCCCTGGGGCCAGGGTCAGAGAGATTACAAAGAAACTTCCCAGTCTGGTACGGCCATCAGATTACTGTCCCTCACTGGTTATTCAGATTGGTAATGATGCCACAGTGGGAAGCCTCAAAGCAATTAAAAAAGACTTCAGGGCCCTGGGGAGATCACTTGAAGGCTCAGGAGCCCAAGTGGTGTTCTCTGCTGTTCCTTCAGTGGCAGGGAGTGAACTGAAAGAGGCAGGAAGACCCACCTGATTAACACGTGGCTGAGAGGCTGGTGCCACCAACAGAATTTTGGGTTTTTTGAGCATGGGGAGCTTTATGCTGCACGGGGTCTGCAGGGAACAAATGGAGTTCATCTGTCTCCCAAGGGGGAAAAGAATTCTTGCATATGAGCTGGCTGGGCTCATTGAGAGGGCTTTAAACTAGGTCCGAAGGGGGAGGGGGATAAAACTGGACCTGCCAAAGTTGAGCAAAAGGGTGGCAGGTCATTGTTGGGCAAGAAGTCACTAGCCTGGCTCAACTGCATCTACACAAATGCACGAAGCATGAGCAACAAACAGGAGGAGGTGGAAGCTATTGTGAAGCGCGTCCGCTATGATGTAGTCGCCACTGCAGAAACATGGTGGGGTGACTCTCATGAGTGGAGTTCTGCAATGGATGGCTATAAGCTCTGTAAGCGGAATAGGCAAGATAGAAAGGGCGGTGGCGTGGCTCTCTATGTTAAAGAGTGTTTTGAATGTATAGAAGTTAATAAGTGTGATGGACCAGTTGAATGTTTATGGGTTAGGTTGAGGAATGCCAGTGAGGTAGATGTCCTGCTGGGGGTCTGTTGTAGACCACTCAACCAGGGTGAAGAGGCTGATGAATTATTCTATGGACAACTGGCAGAAGCCGCTGAATCTCAAGACCTTGTTCTTGTGGGAGATCTCAACTTGCCAGACAACTGCTGGAAATATAACACAGCAGATAGGAAACAGTCCAGGAGGTTCCTGGACTGTGTGGAAGATAACTTCCTGACTCAGCTGGTCAGTGAGCCCACCAGGGGAGGTGCCTTGCTGGACTTGCTGCTCACAAACAGAGAGGGACTGGTGGGTAATGTGGTGGTCGGAAGCCGTCTTGGGCTCAGTGACCATGAAATTATAGAGTTTTCAATTCTTGCCCAAGTAAGGAGGGGGAGCAGCAAGACTATTACCATGGACTTTTGAAGGGCAGACTTCAACCTGTTTAGGACACTGGTTGAGAAAGTCCCTTGGAGCACAGTCCTGGAGGGCAAGGGGGTCCAGGAAGGCTGGACTGGTTTTAAACAGGAACTCTTAAGGTCCCAAGAGCAGGGTGTCCCCATGTGTCGTAAGACAAACAGGTGGGGAAAACGACCGGCCTGGCTAAATGGGGAGCTTCTGGCGGAACTTAGGAGGAAGAGGAGAGTCTATCACCTTTGGAAGAAGGGACAGGCTACTCAAGAAGAGTACAGGGATTTAGTTAGGTTGTGTAGGAAGAACATTAGGGGGGCAAAAGCTCAACTAGAACTCAGCCTGGCCACCGCTGCAAGAGACAACAAAAAGAGTTTTTACAAATATATTAATACCAAAAAAAGAACTAGGGAGAATCTCCATCCCTTACTGTATGCAAGGGGGAACATTGTTATCAAGGATGAGGAAAAGGCTGAGGTACTTAATGCCTTCTTTGCCTCAGTCTTTAATAGTCAGTCTGGTTACCCTCATGGCATTCAATCCCCTGAACTGGAAGATAGGGATGGAGACCAGAACAGTCCCCTCATAATCCAGGCAGTGGTAGTTAATGATCTTCTAAGCCAACTGGAAACCCACGAGTCTATGGGGCCAGATGGGATCCACCCAAGAGTGCTGAGGGAATTGGCAGAGGAACTTGCCAAGCCTCTCTCCATCATTTATCAGCGATCCTGGTCAACTGGGGAGGTCCCAGATGACTGGAGACTTGCCAGTGTGACACCCATCTATAAGAAGGGCAGGAAGGATGATCCAGGGAACTACAGGCCTGTCAGCCTGACCTTGGTCCCAGGAAAGATTGTGGAACAGTTCATCTTGAGGGTGATCACACAGCAAGTGCAGGACAATGGGGGGATCAGGCCCAGACAACGTGGGTTCATGAAGGGCAAGTCCTGTTGAACCAACCTGATCTCCTTCTATGACCAGGTGACCCGCCTAGTGGATGAGGGCAAGGCGGTGGATGTTGTCTACCTGGACTCCAGGAAGGCATTTGACACCCTTTCCCACAGCATTCTGCTGGAGAAGCTGGCAGGTCATGGCATAGACAGGAGGACTCTGCTGGGTTAGAAACTGGCTGGATGGCCGAGCTCAGAGGGTGCTGGTGAGCGGAGTCAAATCCAGTTGGTGACCAGTCACAAGCGGTGTCCCTCAGGGCTCAGTTTTGGGACCCGTCTTGTTTAATAGATTCATCACTGACCTGGACGAGGGAATCGAATGTACCCTCAGTAAATTTGCAGACGACACAAAATTAAGCACAAGTGTCTATCTGCTTGAGGGTAGGAAGGCTCTGCCTAGGCTCGAGAATGAGGAATCCAACAGTATGTCCTAACACTCAAAGCACTAAGGATACAAAGCCTTTTCCAGAGGCCACTATGGATGAAGGATAGCTGTCCACCTTGACTCTGTCCCTGGCTAGATGCATTGCTTTCATAAAGCCTTTCTCTCGATGCTTGGTCTGCCAAGCTGTAGTTTGTTCTTCCTCTGCTTCCCCATGCACAAGAGTAGACTAAAGGCAGATCCCTCATCCTATTGATCCCTCAAGTGGCCCTGTTATGGGGTGAATGTTCCAGGGGCGCTACCCTGCTGGCCACCGTTCCCAGAATCAGCAAGATTTGGTGCTGGTGGTGCCTCACCACAGACTGAGCTGGTCCTTCCTCCAGCTGTACTTCTCATTCTGGTCCTGCAGAACAACCATGTGGCTGGGACACAGTAGAAAAGGCATGTGGAGTTGTGTATACTTTGGTGATGCTGTGGTATGAAGGAAGATCTTCTGATTTTATTTATCTGCTTGGGGGTGAGAAGCCTGCTCAAGGATTAAAAAGGTCTGGGGGATATTTTCTGTACAGAGCACAGAGAATAGCAGTAGCCAGCATGGTCTAAGCTGTGATGGATCAGAACTGTTTTTCTTCTGGGCTTGTCATGTACCCCATCCACTCTCCTGGGGAGGCCACATGATGGATCTCAGGTGACTGAAGGATGTCAGTTCCTTTCTAGAAGGACCTTTGGTGCCTGCTGCAGGGGCAGGTGAGACCAAGACTGTCTGCAGGCACCACATGGACTAGAAAAACCAATGTTGGGAGTCTGCAGAGAACAGAGGTGGTCTCAGAATCTGTCTGATGCATCTTGTGGACCAAGAGTTTCTCATCACTGCAGAGAGATGGAGAGAAGCGAGCATGGGAAACCTGCCAACGTGCTCTCCAGGTATGAGCACCTGTGCTTCAGAGCACAGGGCCTGCCTTCCTCGTGCCAGTCTGATGCAAAGTCCAGGTCAGTGGTTGAATGTTATGTCTTAGAGTCCTGGCCCTGAACTGAAGCAACTATGATGGTGGGTGGAGAGTCTGGGTAGCGCAGCAGGCTCACCTGTGCTGGACCTGACCATGAGCTGCCTTCTCTTCCTCTTTTCCCTCTGGCCACTTCCTCCACAGATGCTGATGGCATGGATCTGGTCATGCTGCACCCCATGGGCCATGCATTCCCGCATCCTCCCTTGTGTCTTTCTTTGTTTTTATAAACACCATTTGAGAATAAAGTCTAGTGGTTCTTTTCCACATCAGGCCTGGCTGCTGTGTTTCATCATCCCGGATCTGCTGAGTGGTGCTGCCGAAATGCCGCGTTTCAAAAGCACAGGCACCACACACAACTAAACTAATGGCTTTAGCTCTATCAGCATAGCTAGCATAGTAAACCTTTAGTTAAAAGCAATTTATGGAAGAGAGAACTTACCTATGAGAGAGTGGTATTTTGAGACCATTCCCCCTGTGGTCTCAGCTTGTGGCAGGGTCACCTGGTGTCTTAAATCTCCCTTCTCACTTTGGTTAGTTGGGCGCAGGGTAACAGCAGCAGCATGAGCACAGTGCAAAGGGTGGTGGATTTATGTTTTTCACCCCAGTAGCCCATAAGCCAAGAGGACCAAACCACAGTGAAATGATTTCCCTTCCCCAGCTGCAGCTTGGTTTGTGCTAACTAATCCATTGCATCAGTTACTGTTCAGGTGCAACCTTCTCACAAGGATACCTCAGAAAATTGGAGGAAGGTGTTCACTCTGCCAGGACCACTGGGTCTGCTGCACCCACATACAAATCATAGATCAGTGTTGAAACTCAGTTCTCTTAACTCCTCAAGTGATAGTCATCAGTGTTAGGAAGAAGACTTTTCCCTCCTAAAGTCTTGTTTCTTGAAGTCAGTCAGATTTCAGTTTTACATCTGTGAAATCTCTGGGCACTTTTACATGACCAGAGTGCTGTGCTCCTCCTTACAAAGACCCTCTTTGCAACCCTTGGGGCTGACAGTAATCCCACAGGTGGTTTGGACTGCTGGGTCTTTCACTGTCCCAGACAATGCAGGAGGGTATCACTGAAGGCCAGCACCATCTGGCCAGGAAGCTGGCCTGACTGGGACCCATGAGAACTATTTTGGCTCTGCATTTGCTTTCTAATGGCTATGCATCAACAAGCCATCAGAGATGCTTCCAGCCTCTCATCATGTGTCTGGCTCCCTGATACAGCAGAAACCAAGTCCTTTACCCACACCCTACAGCCTGGCCCACTCTGCTCCTCTGGTGACTCCCCTAGTCTCACTTGTCATTATTTGCAGCAAAGGAAATGTCTGGAGAAGCTCCAGGGACGTTGTCATTTCTAGGCTTCAGGGTTGGCCCTTTCAAAACAGAACTGGAGATGGAGAAGTGACTACGGGCTTTTCAGTATGTGCTTCTCTGCTCAGACATGCTCTTTCTCATGTACCCAAAAAGAAAACGTGAGCAGGGAGAGAATGTAGCGAACAGGGAGATGCAAAATCTCGGGTTTATTTCTTAGCACATCGTTTACCTGTTGCAGTGGGCTGGCTGAGTGGCCTCTTTTCTCACATGCAAGGTTTTGATTTAGTGTTGTAGGGCTGGAGTGTCCCTTGCAATAAGTAGTGTGATAAATCTGGCACTTTAGGAACAAAAGACAAATAAATACTGTTTCCACTGACTCTGGTCTGTCCCTGTAGTGAGGAGTTAGCACTAGCCCCTACTCCCCTGCATCAGCTGTGTGGAGGAGTCCTGGAGCAGGAGTCCAGGAAGAATGAGACTCTGTACCCAGTTCTGCTAATGCAAAATGCAACATCACATGAACCTGTCTCCATCTGCCAGTAGATAGCTCATCTTCAAATGCTGCTGGAAACAAGACAAAGTGGAAGATACTGGCACCTACTGGTGATTTGCATAATGTCCACCTGTCTAAGGCTTGACCTGGGACTACTATAATGTCTTGGTACCACACATGCTTCTAGATGGACTGTTTTGTATCCAGCTTTTGGTCCACAGCTGAAGAAAAGCAGGAGATCTAGAAATGCGCCCTGGAGATGTGGCTGAAGCTGGCCCTGGGCCTAGCTGCAGCTGTGTCATGGTTGGAAGTGCTGGGTAACACTATTGTACCTCCACGAGCTGAGGTCCCACCTGAGGTCCTGGAACATGTGTTGTGTGAGGCAGTGGGGAGGGAAGGAATGAAAGTGATGGTGCTGACAGGCTTGTGCTGGAAGCTCAGTCCTTCCTTTCCATGCCACACTGTGGTTCCTTCACTTCCTGCAGGCAGAGGCAGGGGTTGGTGTTGGGAATTCACTGCCCTTCAGATGGCTCTTGGGTCCAGTAGGAAAAGAGGCTGCAAGAACACTGGAGGCTTCATATATGTGGATTAGGTGGAAAATTACCAGTAATTACCACTTACGGTAAAAATCCCAGCGAGCTTTACTGAGATGCAGTAGAGTCACCATCACTTGGTCTTTTCTTTTTTCAGCAAGAGGTGCTTGGGTTCAGTCAGCATCTGTGGAGCTGCTGGAGATAGTGCAGGGTGAGGGTCTGGTGCTTACAGGAGTGCAAGCCAGCACCAATCTTTTCTGGTCTGTAAAAGTCTGCTGTAGGCTGAAGGTACAACCTGTAATATCCTTCCTTGCTTGGTTTTGCCTTCAAACAACATTATATTTTGTGTCTTCTCTTGGCTGTTGAGGGGCATCTGTTGCTGCAGGTCAGACACCCTCTTGTCATGTTAAACTGGCCTGAATTTCATTTCTGTTCGCTTATGTGAGTAATGGTACTCTTTGCCCGTCTTCCAGTTTACGCCATCAGCATAGCTCCCGTGAGCACCCAGCCAGTACATCCCATTCAGGTTGGAGTAATGGCAGTCATTGTACCACCACGCTCCCTTGTATTCCGTGGCACAGTTAAAGGAGCTCATGTCGTTGTCCTGGTCTGTTGTTGAAAATGGCATGTCCTTGTGGTACGATAAGGAGTCTCCTGCAGAGAGTACGAATTCACAGTTACTACAGCAGAGAGAACAGAAGGGAGCCTAATGTGTCTGTGCACTGCTGCAGGGCATCCACGGGCCTTGCTGGGTGCAAGACAGGGTTTTATAAATCATAGAATCATAGAATCATTAAGGTTGGAAAAGACCTCTAAGATCATCGAAGTCCAACTGTCAACTCGAAACTATCATGAGCACTAAACCATGTCCCAAAGTGGCATGTCTACATGTTTTTCAAACATCTCCAGGGATGGGGACTCCACCCCCTCCCTGGGCAGCCTGTTCCAAGGCCTCACTACTCTTTCAAAACATAAATTTTCCCTAATATCCAATCTAAACCTCCCATGGAGCAATTTAAGCCCATTTCCTGTTGTCCTACCACTAGTTACTTGGGAGAAAAGACCAACACCCACCTCACTACAACCTCCTGTTAGATAGTTGCGAAGAGTGACAAGGTCTCTCCTCAGCCTTCTCTTCTCCAGACTAAACAACCCCAGCTCCCTCAGCCTCTCCTCATAAGACTTATTCTCAAGACCCCTCACCAGCTTTGTTGCCATTCTCTGGACCTGCTCCAGCATCTCAATGCCTGTCTTACACTGCAGTGCCCAAAACTGAGCTCAGTACTCAAGGTGTAGCCTCACCAGTGCTGAAAACAGTGGCACAATCCCTTCTCTGCTCCTGCTAGACACACTATTTTTTATACAGGCCAGGATGCCGTTGGCCTTCTTGGCAACCTGGGCACTCTGCTGGCTCATGTTCAGCCAGCCATCCACCAGCACCCCCAGGTCCCTTTCTGCCAGACAGCTTCCCAGCCACTGTTCCCCAAATCCTGCTTTACTCTTGCTTGCCCAGGTTTCCTCCTTGGTTCTGGAGAGTAGCAGTATCCTGTTCTCTGCCAGCACTGCTGAAGGTACATGGAGAACTTTTCTATGCTTGTGGATCAAGTGGGTCAGACACATGGGTGTCACTTCTCTTGCACCACTCAGATTCTCTCCAGGCGTACTGAGGTCTGGCCTAGGTCTCGGTGTACAAAGCTACATAAGCCCAGGGCACTGCTATCTCAGATGTTGGTCCCGCTCATTCCTGCATGAGGGGTATTGAATACTGCAGATTATTATTTTGCTTTTTAAATAAAAACTAAACATCAGGCATTAAGAGGATGCAGTGCTGATGCTGCAAGTGTTGAACAACACCCAAGCCCCGGAAAAGCAAATCCCATGGGCAAATGTTTCCTTCCAGTGTAACTGAAAGCAGAACTTAGCCTGGCTGCTGCAGAGCTGTTGAGGAGGTTACACTGAAGGTGATGCTCAGGACCAGGCTCCACGTTTGCTGCTAAACCATGTGGCCGGGCTTGTAGGTAAAGCTCTGTGTCACACTTCTGTGGGTGATGGGTGTCCCTGTCCTTTCTTGTACCCAGAGGTCACTTGGCACCTGGGGTACCATGGCCAGTTTTAAAAAGTTGACCCAAAATTTAGCTGGTACAAGGAGTTTGTGTGCTACAGCTCTGCACTGTAAATGCTGAACACTTCTGAAGTGCACCAGAAGACAGCCTTGCCTAGCAAGCCGCTGCTAACTTACCAGCATTTCCCCCAAGGAAGTCTCCTAGAATGAGTTTGTATTTCTCAGACTCTCCTAGAACTCTGAATGAGGCATACTTGGCAAAATAATAGTTGTTTTCAAAGTCTCTCAGGTCAATGCGGAGTTCACACGGTCCTAGAAGAGAAGTTGGACAGTGGTGGTGCAGGGCTGATGGCGAGCATGTACCTGGATTCCAGGGTGAAGGGTTTAAGGACCCCTGAGCTAACTTGAGAGGAGCTTCTCCTACTTGGGAGATTATGATTTATTTGAAATTTCTGCAGAAACTTCTGTACTTTTGATGGCTTTTCTTAGAAACACTTCTTCCTGTCTGATGTTGGGTACTCATGGGCACTCATGAGAGCTCCATGATCAGGAGTCCTGCACACAACTGTGACTCCAAAGCTGTGTGTGAAAAAGATGACTGACACTGTGACCAGTCCCAATAAGAAGATGTGTTGGCCTGTCTCCAGGACAGCCAGCTCATTTTCTTTCCTAGCTTTTAGTTTTCCTCTTCTTTAGAGTGCAATGTCCTGTGTGCAATGGGCTGCAAGAGCCTGCAGCTGATCAGGATTAACTGCTGGGGCCCCAGATGGGTGCAAGAAGTTCAGAGTCCTTTAATGACCAAGTGTGGTACAGGGGTTGAACTCTCAAGGCCAAGCCCAGAACAGAGGTAGACCTTACCCAGCGAGGTGAGGAAGTGGATATTGTCATTCCCCAGCCAGAACTCTGTCAGCTGGTTGCCAAAGCCTCGTTTGTATGAATCCCAGTCTCTCAAGAAGTTCACTGACCCGTCCCATCGCCTCTGGAAAACCTGCAGGAAGGGAGAGCCTCAGCCCCAGCAGGCTACCCTCCTCTGAAAGCATCTGCAGTGCCCGGGTGGCACAACCCCCCGCAGAAAATGCTCCCCTTGCCTGAGGACATTCCTGTGGATCTCTGGAGAGTGAACCCCAGGTAAATTCCCCCCCCCCCCCCCCCCCCCCCCCCCCCCCATCTCCTCCATCTACCCTTGGAAACAAGTTGGAAATGATCTGCTGATCTGCACGCAGTGGGTCTGTAGTGCTCAGTCTGCTTGAGAGACATCTCCTGGGAGAATCCCCTACATCCACAGGGGATTGCTGACGTGAAGATCCGCTGTCCTATCAGTGTGTATTTTCCTCCCTTTTTGTTTCTATCCTTTTCAGCTTAATAAAAATCACTGTGGTGACATAGAAACCTCCCTCTCCTCATCCTACTCACAATCCATCCTCCACCATCTGTGTCCATGTCACAGAAGATGGTGGTGGCGTTGCAGCCTTGGGGGTAGATGGTGTACCAGCCACTCAGGATCTTCCCTTTATGCAAGAGCTCCTGGCAGTTCCTGGCTTCTGTGCAAATCAGGGAAAGAAATCAATGGAAAGATTTATGATGTGCTCAGTGCATCCAGGGAGCACATCAGCCTCTTGCCCTAAGATGGAGGCTTTGAGCCCTTCAGCCTCCCAGCTGGCTCCATGCACTGCAGGACTCTGGTGCACTGGGAGCCAAACGCCACTGCAGTTTCATATGTCAGAGAGGAGATGGGCACCTTCTAAAAAATGGTATAAGGTGCTCAGACTCCTCTCATCTATGAGAGGAGGGGGTCTGTGTGATGGAGGTGCTCTGAGCGGGATGACAAACTCACAATCCAGGAATTTGTGCAGGCTCAGGAACATATGGGGTGTACAGAGAGTGTGTGGGCAGTTGGCAGGAGAGGATTGGTGACACAGGAAACCACCCAGCTGCAATACAGAAAAGTGTTCAGATCGTCCTTTGTGGACTGGACAAATGGCACTTCTGCATACGTACATATATATTACATGTAAGTTTGTTTTTCCTTTAAAAAAACACACCTGATGACAAGCTTAAATTTAGAGATGCCAAAAGATTGACTGGAATGGTCCTTGTCAGATGTCCCAGCTTACACCTATCATCTTGAGAGATGATCTGAGCCAGTGGTGCTGGTGGGGCAGCTCTGAGTGTGCTGCATTTGATGAATGGACACGCAGCTGTACCAGGCTGTCTTGTGGGCAGCCCGGATGTCCTCCCTAACAAGATGGTCCTGCACTTGGCCTGTTCATTATTAGTCAAATGTTTTTACATGCCCAGGAAAAACAAAAGGTAATCAATCTTTCTTCCCTTCCCTTCCCTTCCCTTCCCTTCCCTTCCCTTCCCTTCCCACCCGTTCACTAACACCCATGTGAACTGAACCTGTCCCTGCAAGCATGGTGGTATACACGCCTTTGAAGCAGCAACATGTCTATGGAGGTGTTTCTAGTGCTTCCAGCTTGGAAACCAGGAGAAACAAATTGGTTAAATTGCTTTCTTGCTCTGTCCTTCCATGTCACTCTGATTGTGTTTTTATTGCTGGCCTGCCCTGACTTCTGGTGGAGGGAGTTTACCAACATATGCTCTGCAAAGCTAATGGTGCCATGAAGAATCTAGGATGAAACTCACCCTGTGTTTCTGGAAATCCAGGCTCTCCTTTTGTTCCTGTTGGACAGACAACACCATGAATTGCTTTTCACCTTCCACACCCTTGTCCTTCCCTCCTCCATCACTTGGCATCATTTGCTTTTCAAGACAAACCCTGCTGCACTGATAGAAGGCTGTCATGTTAGGGGCTGTTGAGCTCATGGGCGCACAGAACAGAGGCACAGGGAAAGCAGGCAGGAGGAGCAACTCAGGATCTGCCCCAGCCACTCCTGGGCCCACCAGAGGAGACCCATCAGCCCATCAAAGGCCCATCTGCACAGACACAGGGCAGTGCAGAGGGACAATGGCAGGTGGCAACACGAGTCACAGACTCCTGGAATTAACAGTGGTGACGCCTGGCACATTCACTCACCAGCAGCAGCTCTCCAGGTGGCCTAGGAAGCGCGAGAGGTGGCTGCCAGGGCATGTGGGACACATTGTAGATGCACAAGGAGCCTCAGCCTTGCCTTTCTTGGGCTGTTGGATCTGTACTTTCCCCTAACATCTGATTTGGGGCTGGTAGGTCCAAATGCCAAGACTGACACAAGATGTGTTTCTGTTAGACTTGGCTATTCTGCCTGCTAGACATAGAGTTTGGGTACCAATATTTTGTGCCAGTGAGTCACTTTGGACTGGGACATGTGGGACAGGAGCAGGCAGCTGTGGAAAGGAGGAGGAAGTGCATCCATGGGAAGGCAGGGTCAAAGCTCCCAGGAGGGGACTGGTTACTGGTGGCAGAGGGTCAGGGGTTTCAGAGCAGCTGTGACAAATGTGCTGATCTAGTCAGCTCCTCAGTTTTGGGCCCCCAGCCATTCCAGGCCAAGCTCCAGGGAGGGAAGCAGCAGTGCAGACAGTGCTCAGTGGCAGGTGTCAGTAGCCTTCATGTGCAGGATCATGGCATCAGGGGGAAAAACATCCCCTTTGCTTTTCCCCCTACCCATTGCTAGTGCTGGTAGAAAAACATGTTCGTCTGGCACTAGCAGTGACCGAGTTTCATCTGAGTTTCTGCCTTCTGCCATAGCATGGGAAGGTCAGAGGTCTGCCCAAATCTGGATGGTCCCCCAGGCTGGGGCATGTGAAGCCCTGTGGTTTCTGCAGCTGATGGTGCTGGGCAGCAGCATCAGGCATCCAAGCTGTGAGCAGCCCCTGTTGCTGAACAGCTGGTTTGGGATTGGAGCTGCTCGCACCACCCAGGCCAGCGCTGTGCCTACAATGGGGCACAGTGGTCACCAAACAGCCCCATCCAGTATGTGGTGGGATGCTTTTATTTCTCTATGGTTCCACCCACACGGAGTGTTGTTCTGGAACAGCACAGGATGGAAATCTAACTCAAGTTCACATGATAAATTCAGTGCAGCAGGATTTACCTTTTGGTCCTGGGAAGCCAGGCTCTCCAGCTGCTCCTGCAAAAGACAAGAGGAAAATGCTCATCACAGATGATTCCACACAAATCAATTACTGTGGCTCCACAAGTGGTGCAAAGCCATGGAGCTCTGCTGAGTATCCCAGCTGCCGTCATGGCCTGGCTGCTCTCTTCATCAGCAACATCTCTTGGGAACAGCAGGAAGAGCAGGACACATGGGAGAGTGAACTGCTGCTCCCTGGAGTGTATGGGGAATTCACAGCTTTGTCTGTGACTTTTTGGGGGGCTTTCTGTTTTCAGTCAAGCATGTGTGAGATGCACACAAATGCTTTTTTCAGTGGATTCATCCATCTCCTGCTGCAGTTCAAGCTGAAATCTTGGGTGCTTTTGGCCAAGAAATAGGTACATATTCATCATGAAAAGGGGTTGTTTCCCCAGTTTCTGGGTGCCACCTTTTGCTAGGAACTGATTTCTCTAGAAGAGACACTTTTTGCAGCACACATCCAGCTGAAGAACTTAAACATAGCCTGGATGGAGTGAAAGTCCATTTCTCAGCAGACGTTTTTTCTCTTTTCAGGGACCCAACACATTGCAAAGAAACCCCCATTCCCTCCTTGTTTGACTTTGTGCCAGCTCTCTCCTATCCTTCTGGTCAAGTGGGCAACAATGGCCACACTGAGGCCAGGCCTGGAGACTGCTGGAAGCACTCAAGATTGTGTCACTGCATTGGTCCTCCTGGCCAAAGCACCCCCAAAGCTCCTCAGAGCAGTGGGACATTTGGGGAGGTTTGTCATGGTGGAGGCAAGTTAGAGTAGGTGTGGGGAATGGGGAGAGGTCTGATTCTAGGGACCATCTAAGAGTCAGTGGGGAACTTCGAGAAGAAGAGTAGTATCTTCCTCTGTGATGTGGTCCCACTCAAAGACACTGTTTCTAGTACTCTACGCAAGATCCATACCCCCAGATACTGCTTTGCCTGCACTACTTCAGGGCTGTTTACTGGACTACGACCAGCTCTACAGTTTCTCTCTGTAAACCCAGGCCACCAGTTCATGTCCTGAACTTGCGTAGATTTATGCATTGGAAGTTAATATGGTACACATTACCTTTTGCACCAGGAGGTCCTGCTTTCCCAGTGAGTCCCTGGGCTCCTGTTTCACCTGCAAGGAAAGACTCCATCTGTATGTACACAGTACAAACTTACCAGAGGGTGATAATAGAAGCCTGGGCAGCTGTGCCTTGGGTTTCAGAGAACCAAGGAAGCTGGGGTTTGTTAATTAGATTCAGTCTTGCAGCATATCTTACTCCTTCTGTTGAAGCTACACTACACTGGTACTGTCAGTGTAAGGCATAATTTGGAGTTCATCTATGAATGCCTATGAGCTTTGTACATCTTGGAGCCAGTCCCCGGATTTTGGTCTGGTGGATCTGCTTTCTCTGCTAATAGGATTGACTTTTCTCTGTGAATTATCTATGAAAACCCTGAAGTACCTCTATTTCCCTTGCTTCCTGTGCTAGGGAGTGCCAGTACAGTTCCCAGACTGTCCTCTTGTAGACATGCAAGAGCATCACAACTTCCCTCCTACCCAAACAGTTCTATAAAGAAAACGAATGGATGCTTTTACTGTAGAAGAAACAAATGAGTTATGACACTTCACACCCCAGGACCACTTCAGACTTGTGACAGGACTCAGGGAAAACAAGACAACTCCATGTTGTCGCGCACATCTCTAGATGGGATGTTTTCCACTCCTATTCAATGCTACAGCTGCTCACAGCAGCCAGTGCCAGCCCAGCCAGGGCTTTAGCCTCAGCTTGCTTCCCCTACCCAAAGCAGCAAAGCCATCTCATATATGAGTGTTCATTGCTGCCTTTTGGGGCCTCACCTTTTGCTCCTGGGAGACCTTGTTCCCCTTTTGGGCCAGAGGCACCTGGGATCCCTGGGCATCCCTGAAGAATGGCAAGCCGGTCAGCATCGCCCAGTCCCACTATTCTCACCTCTGAGGAAATGAAGACAGTTTTCATGGAGATTATTAGGGATCTGAAATGTTTTGGAGAAGAAACCAAACCCTCTGGAGTTGAGGAACAGTGCAAGCAAAAGCAAGGAGGGTGGGAGGTTTAACAGATGACACTGAGGATCTCGCAGATTAGAAGAGACACTGAATCTCTCTGGCTTCAGGGGCGTTCAGTGGGAGGGAAGGCTGTTACATATGACAAACATACTTTAGCTTAATAAAACAAAAGCTGAGAGGTGCCCTGAGGGGGTATTGATGGCAGAGTAAGTGACATTGACAGATCTGTGGACAGGAAAAGTTCTACTAAATTTCATGACAGAAGGTCAGTTTGAAATAACCTTATTGCCTTCCCAAGGAATACAGACAGAAAACCGTGTTGTTCACCATCCCCAGTCTGCTACAATGCCTGACACCCAGCACTTGACCAATCATTTGTATTTCTCTGCATCTTTTAGCACCTGAGCCAAGACACCATGAACAAAAAACCCTTAACCAGGATGAAAAACCTTGACTGGGACAACCTGTTCCTTGAGATCCCACTGGGAAGTGGGGAGGGGCTACATCTTTGGAGCCAGCAGTTCTATAAGTGGCTACTGAGACTTCAGCCTCCCCCTTTTCCTCCTCCCACTTGCAGCTGAATGAAAAAAAGCATAAAAGGAAAAAAAAAAAAACAAACCCCACACCCCCACCCAAGCTCCTTGTGTTATGGGGGAAATGGAACAGGCTGTCTCAGTGGGATGGAAGTAGGATTTGTGCCCCACTCACCTGGGCAGGTGTCCTGAGCATCACAAATAGTCACTATTAGGCTGATCAGTGCCGGCAGAGTTGGGGCTGACTTCCTCATGGCCAGCACTGCTCTCCACTCTCTGTGCGGATCCCCTTATCCAATTCCCAGGCACTGTGGTTACTATTGACCCATCTAAGCCTTTTATATCCACCAAAAAAATCCCAGTATAAGCTCCACCTCTGCACTTGCCCACTGCCTGCTCTCAGGTCTGAGAGTCTGGCTGGCTCATAAGCTGTTTCACAGATAAGGTACTTTCCACAAGTCTGAAAGGAAAGCTCTTGCCCAGCTGATGCAGCATCCTCACCTCTGTCCTCTGAAAATTTTGGATGCCTTTCCCCTTCCATATTGTATTTCTAGAGGAAGTGAAACAGAAAAAACCTAGGTTGAGCTAAGTGCAGACAGCTCCCCTCATCCCACCTGCTAGTGTCTCTTTGCAAAGAGCAGAGCTTGCTGTGTAGATGGGGAAACCAAGGCACTGAGAACAAAAAGCCCAAAGTCTGCTTGAGGCCACTGGCAGCAAGAAGCTGCACAGCTTGGCTCACACTCCAACGCCCTGACTGCAAGGTAGCCCAGCATCACTTTGCAGCCCTTTAAACATAGGTTTCACTTTATACATGACCCATGATTGCTGTGGAGTTAAAAGTCTGTGTATCCAGGCAAAGTTAGGTGGGCAGAGCATATTTTTTTTTTCCCCCTACCTGTTTTTTTTCTCCTGTTCATTGTAACAGTGAGCAGGATTTCTGTTTTGTGTTGCTGTTGCTGTTGCTGTGCCCTATGCTCTGCTTATTTGTGGCAACATTGCTAAAGATCCAGCATTACTAAATGCTCTCACTGAGTTTGACTCCCACATTACCTTCAGACACAGACCCTGTAAAGTTTACGAATTTTAGCAGAGGGCAGAATTTAAGGGTTTGGTTTTTTTTTGTCTCCTTATTGTTGCATCCCATTTCAGAGGAGACTGTGATTTCTTGTAACCTTTTCCAGCTATTGGGATATGAGAGGCAGCACATAGGTCTCCTCAAGCACTTATTTTTATCATGACATCCCTTTAACATCTCAAATTCCAATGATATATAGCAGCCTACTTTCATGTTAAACACATGAGAGAAGGCCGGAGAGAGAAATGTATTTGGTTGTCAATTAAATTCTGTGTCCCTCAAATAGCCCATACATACAAACACTCATGTACACATTCTTATATATATATATATCTGCATGCATATGAAATAATAATCCAGTAGATGCTGTGATTATGAGAACCAGTTCTGGCAGGGAAATGTACACATTACTTTCCTGCCCCCATCTGGAAAAAGTCCAGGGAAATCAGTGGGGTTGTGATGAGACTGGTTGCTCTCATCTGGATTTTGCTTTCCATAGGAAGAAGTCCCTCACCCATGGCAAGTGCTGCGCATGCAATTCTTGGGACAAAACGAGAACAGCTTGTATCTTCAGCCTTTCAGAAGGAAAGAGAAAAGGGATGAGTAGGTGCCTCTGAGCAGCTAGGGAGGGAAAGGTCTATGCAGGGCACCTAAAGGGTGACTGGGGATTTGTGCACCACTCTTATCTCACCTGTACAGCCTGTGATGCCCTTCTGGGATGGACCTGTGTCTGCCCCATTGCACAGGTGGAGAAGAAGAGCCAGCCCCTAGCACTGAGAAGCCTTCTCCTCTCCAGTGCCTTATATACTGCATTCTGTGCCTGGAAATCACTGGAATCCCTTTTTCCAGCTATTTGGAGGCAAATGCTGCTGCCCTCAACTGTTTCTTGGTATATCACTCCAAAAAACAATGGCAAATCTGGTCTTACAGATTATCCCATCATTACAGTCTCTAGAGGGCTCCAGGCTAGATCTGTCCTGACAAAAAAAAAAAAAAAAAGCATAAGAATAGGCTTGCCTACGTTTTCCCTATCACTCCATTAGTGGGGCAGCCAGCTCTGCATTGGGCTGAGAATGCATGTTGTGAAGGCAGCTGTGATGTATCTGCCCAGCAGTCGTGCATGCACCCTTAGGTGTTACCAACTGCCTGCTTCCATCTGAGGAGAGCAGCAGGGTACTTGTGGGAGCTGGGGGGAGGGAACTGCCAATGAATGAGCTTAGTCCAAAGTAGGTCAGGCCCCTGAGGGTAGATTTTGACACTGGCCCAGTGATCAATGCCTTTAATTGCTTTTCCTCATCCCAGGACCCACTGAAGATTGCAGAGGGCTGATCTTTAGCATCAGCCATTAATTTTTCTATGTAGATTCTCCCTGGAACTCTGGGAAATGTCCTCTGTGCATCTCAAAAATACAGGATCACTTTAGGGATGAGGAAATAAGCATTTTAGGTGCACTGGGTGAATGGACATCACCTCTGAACACTGACTATAAATGCCAAGAGTGAAGTCCCCAGAACCGAACACATCAATGCACTTGAGCCCTGATAGTCAAGGTTACTGCATCATGGCTCTCCTCCCTCCCTCCCTCCCTCCCTCCCTCCCTCCCTCCCTCCCTCCCAAAACATATTTAAGAAATCCCTCTCCAGGAAAGAAGACAGTTGGAATGAAGACTTGTGTAACTGCTGACGCAAACTGAACCTCCATTGGAAGAGATGTTTCATCAGTAACCTGGGCAAAATATTATTACTGAGGACTGTAGGAGTAGCAGAAACAGAAACTGGTCATGTTTGTGACAGGAGGAAGGGTGGTATTTGACAGGTCTCGAAATAACAGAACTGACTGAAATAACCATCACTCCCAGAGAGAACTACAACTGAGTTTTCCTCTGGGTGGTAGAAGAGCAGGCAGCTCCATTTGTGGTGAGAGAAATCTCATTTTCTGAAACCCATGAGTTCAAAATCCCTTAAAAAAATATGTAGAAAGACTTTGAATAAGCTGCAGAAATATCAATTTAAATTTCAGCCACAATTCTGAAAATAATTATTTTGATGCTAGATACCACTTTTAAACATTTGACTGAAGAAAAATCACTTAGGTGTCTTTTGCTCACATTGCAGATTGCAGAACCCCTGTGTGGCTGGAGGAAGATGCTAGAGTCTGTTGTGTGGAAATGATCATTCAGATGTGCAGAAGAATCTTCTCCCACAGAAAGCTCAGAAGATGGGGGACGTTTTAGCTTAGTTACCTGCTATCCCCTAAAAAATTTATTCAGTCATAGAAGAGACATACATTCAGTCATAGCACAAGCATGGAGCCAATAGGAAAATGGAAAAATGCAGATGCAGTATTGCCAGCTGGATTTGCATGACTGGATTGGACCAAAACCCTACCCAGTGAGAAGCCAAAACCAGGTATTTCAAGCAAACATGGATTATATGAAAAAAATGTGAATCCTTGAATTGCTTCTGGGTAACTCAGATTTCATCAATCAGTAAAAAATCCACAACTATCATACCAAAATTCTCTACAAAAAGAGCTATGTCATAATGAGGCGCTGTGCCAACTCTTTTGCTGTTTCTTCTGGGGTATGCTTTTCCTAGACAGAGGTTTAGATCCTTTCTCCTTGATCCTAGGTTACAAAAGGCTTACTTGCCCAGGGACATGGCTAAATATAGCAGCTTCCAATTCATTCTGGCCCTTATTGCTTGATCTTTCAGACCTGCCCACAGTATTAATTCCTCTCCATCACCTGCCATTCATCAGACAACACAAATTCCTCTGGCTCTGCAGGAGGGCTTGTTCTCATATGATAGGGGAGGGATGAGGTTTCTCTGACAGCAAGTACTAGAGCCTGAGAGAATTTGGGACTGGAAAACAAACCCTCTCTTGCTCTTCTTCCTTCCTCCCTGTTTTTCTCAGGATGAGGATTGGGGAATTCTAGGAGCTGTGCCCTTTTCCTTGCCCCCTGACAACTGTCTGCAGTCAGAAAAACAGTGGACATAAATGGCCATTAGCATCCTATCCCACCACCATGAACTTCTCTGGCCTCATGCTGGACCCTTTGTAGAGTATGTCAGCAGGGGAAAAGCCTTTATTTTCCTCTATGGCCAGATGCTATATAGGGAAACTCACCTGGAAATAGCCACACATTGCCAGAGTCAAAGAGTTTTGTCCTTGAGTTAATAGTCTATCCTGCCTTGCATGGCTCAGCCTGCTAATCCTGCTGGATTTAAGCCCTGCCAGGTCTGTGCTTCAAAGAGGGAGCTGTGAAGGGCTGGTGGTGTCCATGCTCCGGCGGTCACATTTTGTTATCTTTGAGAAACATTTGCTGCAGCCCTGAACTTGCCCAGCTTGGGGTCTGTTTCCTTCCTAATAAACCACTGGCATTTCATTTAGCAGAAATGGTTTTACAATTACCACAAATGTGTATTATTTCCCTGCATCAGCAGGCACCATTTGTCTCATGAGCACCTTGTAATCCTCCAGGTCCCCTTCATCTGGAACAATCCCCAACAGCAGTGGAGAGCAGGGCCTGCTCTGTGGTTTTTCCACCTTCCAACCACAGATGCCAGACAGACTGTGTTCAGTCTGCCTGGGTGCACCTGGCAGTGTACAAAGTTCTGGGGTCACATGTAGTCTGTGGACGTGTTAGATACCCAGCCAGGAGACCTGCTATGCAGGCACAGAATCCCATCATAAGAATTGTGGTGGCCTACATCTGTGCTGAAAACTGGACAAAGCCTCTGTGCTTCTGATTAGCTACAATCACAGCCCCCCTCATTTGTAAAGCACTTAGATGTTTGCAGATGAAAAGGGTGATGCTATGAGATGCCAACCTTCTGCCATACTACAAGGTAAGTATTCTGTCCTCTTAGAGCTGGAGGAATAAACATTCCAGGAGGGAAACATATTTACAAAAAGAGATAGTGAATTTTGGCATGTGAGGACACCACCAGTCATCGTAGTAAGAAGGACTGGTGCTGGTGTATGGATAGGTGATGGGAGGTTTTAGATGCAAGTTGCAAAAAGAGGCACTAAAGTCAACATATATGTGAAGAAAGAGCCTCCGGTTATGGTCAGCCATCCCATTCACATCCATTACAGCTTTCTCTTTGCTTCCTTTGATGCTTTCTGTACAGGCTCTTAAATATAGAGACTTCAACAGTGCTTCAGCCTGGCCCTAAATGCTAGTTCTGCTGTTTGCTGGACAGTCTCTAGCAAGAGCAAGCAGGAGTTTTTGTTCTCAGGTTTTCTGCAGTGGCAGAACTGCACAGTGATACTAACACTGCTGTTTGATACTGAATGTTTCTCCTTCATGGTCTTAGTCCACAGCACCGGTTATTAATTCACTGACATCAAGCCTGTCACCTTCCTATCCAGAAATAAGAAATAAAGCTCAATCTGTGCACTAGATCAGGCTCAGAAAGTATCCCAGGAGTTAATTGTCTAGTTTTCTAGAGCTTTTCCCATGGTTTTCTGAAAGATGATGTGCGGAAAACAAACTCTACAACCCATGAAAGGTTATAAAGCAGGGATGTTTATTACAGCGCCGGGTGCACACCCAAGTGTCCATCAAGCAGCTATTTATTACACCAAAGCATGCATATTTAACAGAGTTAGCTACATATTAATTCTATGGGGTGGGATTATTATAATCAGCTCCAGGGACTCATTATCAGAGGCCTCCTCCCCTTGGCACTTGCGCACTGCTGTCTGGTGGTCTTGGGCTGGGGTCTTCAGGGGTCTTTGGGAGGAAGGCCCCCTGTCTTCCTCACAGTGTACTTTTCACCTTTTGTCTCAGGATGCAGAGTTGTGATGAGTCAGAGATCACAAGACTGGGGGGAGGCTCTTCTTTATTCCTCCCTGTCTTGGAGTTAGTTTCCCTTATCACAAGCCATGCAAGATGAGCTAAGGCACATAAAGCTTGTCAAGCCTCAAGGCCTCCACATCCTGTCTCCTGTTTATCTCAGGAGGCCCCGGGATAACAATGGCTGCTCAACTTGCTTCCTTATCTTTCAAGCAGAACACTGTCCCCCCTCACTTCAATGCACAGGTGAATGGTCAGATGTAGGCATTAGTCACAAAGATCTCTACACTGGAAAGTCTAGAGATATCCATTGGCTCACTCGATTGTCCCCATAACCCAGCAGAGTCAAATAAATTCAACCTTTTGAGAAGTCTGCATACTGAAAGAGATGTTTAATCTACTTCTACCTTTGGTCATAAAAACACCTTCTGAAAGAGCTACACCAGTCCAAAAATCCATAACAAGGCACGTCCTCTGTCCACCCCTGTGTCTTGGTTGAAAGACAGGGGTCTGCCCAGGGAGGCAGGAGCCCCCCTCGGAACGGAAACGCAACCCCCTCCCCTCCACATGCTTAGCATTTTGAAACTAAGGGGCTTTCAGGCAAAGATGAGGAATAGGAATAACCGTTCTTTACTAAATATATATATATATATATATAACAAGGCAAACAAACAACACTAACTATGGCAGTAACAGCAAACAGCGCCAGGAACCCATGCCAGCCTCTCCCGGCTGCAGGCACTCTCCCCTTTGGTGCAGTGCCACTCACAGCCCACAGGGAGGGCACAATGCTCTCTGAATTAGGGGGGAGGGAGGCAGAGGTTAAACGATTTACTGGGAAGATATGTGTCAAGGGCAATGCACAGCTAGCTCAACATCTGTTATGTCTACCAAAGCAGGATGAGAGAATAAGGAGTTGCTGGTAACGGGGAGAGCCTCAAACCAGGTCCTTGTTCTCGAACCTGAAAACAACATCAACCAGCCTAAACCAGCCTTGAGGTTTGTGCTCGGGCCAGGGACATAAAGAGCATGTGCAGAAAAGTGAGGTGAAAAGTTTAGAACGAGGAAGAGTCTTTACTTCGTCTGAGGAAGACTCTTCATCCTGGGGACCCCTACCCACGACCACCAGACAACACTGCACAAGCGCAATGCAGATGCAAATGACTTTTGGGTTCATTACAATCTGAAGCAAGGCTGGGTGGGGCTAGGGAATGAATATGTACAGGCCTCTTGTGAAGCTTCATGAATATGGAACATGTCACCCAATCTATACTGAGCTGAAAGTAGCGGGGCACGCATGGCTTTGGAGGAATTCTCCCCCGTGCGTCCCAGCGCTGGAATAAACACACCTACTCAGCACTCTTGGGTGTAACCCATCTGACCCCATAGACCTGTGTATGTTGAGCAGGTGCAGCAGGTCACCGACCACTTCCTCTTGGATTCTGGAGGCCTCTTTCTATTCCCCATCCCTGTCTTCCAGCTCAAGGGGCTGGCTACCCAACAAACAACTAGTCCTGCTATTAAAGACTGAGAAAAAGAAGGCGTTAAGCACCTCAGCCTTTTCCTCATCTGTAGTCACTCTGTTTCCTCCTCCGTAAAGGATGGAGAGTCTCCCCGGTCCTCCTTTTGTTGTTAATATATTTATAGAAGCATTTTTTATTGTCTGTTATGGCGATAGCTAGATTGAATTCTAGCTCGGCTTTGGCCCTTCTAATTTTCTCCCTGCATAGCTTCACTCCATCTTTGTGTCCTCCTGAGTGGCCTCCCCCTCTTCCTTTGGCCATGAAATCTCTTTTTGTTCTTGAGTTCCAGCCAAAGCTCTCTATTCAGCCCAGCCCATCTCTTCCTCACCGGCCTGTCCTTTGGGACATGGGGGTGGCCTATTCCTGGGCTTTTAAGATCTCCTTCTTGAGGAGTGACCAACCTTCCTAGGCTCCTTTGCCCCTCAGGACAGCCTCCCAGGGGACACTGCCAGTCAGTCTCCTGAACAGGCCAAATTCTGCCCTACAAAAGTCCAAGGTGGCAGTTCTGCTGGCCAGAAATGGATTCACCTGCCTCCCTACGCAGGGACCTGTTCCCATTCCCCTCCATGTCTCTTAGGTCCCCTCCTTCTGCCCAGTGGCACCATGGGAGGGGATCGTCTGCTTCTCTTGGAGCCTCCATTTGCTGCGTTTGCCTCAGGGTGTGGCTCTGCCAATCTCTCCATCTCATACTCCCTGATGCTCCTCCAGCTCTCCAGTTCCTCTTGGAGCTCTGCCCGCAGGCTGAGCAGGTCATTCACCCAGTCACCCCCACACACTGGTGTCTCTGCTGCCCTTGGGACCAGCGCCAGGCTCAGGCGCTCAGCCGGAGACCTGCATGGCTGCAGGTCTGCGTGGAAGCTCCCGCTGGGGCTCCACATTTCCTCTGGCAACAGCTTTCAGGCAAGTGGTGCTCTTTGGGGAGGGCTACAACCATGAGTTGAGTTCACCTCTCAAGGCAGGAGAGGGGACCACTTATGACCAACTGAACTCACCTCTTGCCCTGGAGGAATTTTCAGCACCCTGCCCACAGGTCCTTTGCAAACTGCTGCCCCATGGTCCCTGGGCTGCATGAGCTGCTGTGAAGGCTGCTGCACCTGGGCTTGGCCAGTTTGCTTTGAGCTCAGAGAGGGGTCACTGCGCTCCTGATGGGCTCCTGTTCCAGATGGAGGAGTGACAGTACTGCTCTGCAATGCCCTCACCTCGCCAGCCTTTCCCGACAGAGTTGCTGGCTCATGGCAGGTCTTTCCACTCCCCTGGAGTTTCCCTAACAAAGGAAAACCTTAGTCATTTCCATTGAATGACAATAAGCAATTGAATTCTTTATGGGTAGTTCTTATAATTTCCTTCCTTTTAATGTGGACATTAAAATTAATGTGGACAGAGTTTTCCAATTTCACATACCATATCTACGTGCAAGTTGGGGACCAAAACTCTTGTGTGAATTGTCTGGCTCATAGTGTTATAAACAAGACCAAATAGTCTTTAAATAGAAAAATAAAAATTTATTAGTGATGGGGAATGAGCAAGCAGCGCTGGGTGCGCGGGGAGTCTGCACTCCATCAACACGCACACCAAGATGTCAAGCAGGCAGGCATTTATCACACTAAATCATGAATATCCAACAGCGTTAACTACATATTCATTATATGGGGTTGGATTATTATAATCAGGTCCAGGAACTCATTATCATAGGTCTCCTCCCTTTGGCACTTGTGCACTGGTGTCTGGTGGTCGTGGGCCGGGGTCTTCAGGAGGAAGGCCCCCAGTCTTCCTCGCAATGTACTTTTCACCTCTTGTCTCAAAATGATGAGTTGCGATGAAATCACAGGGTTGGTGTGACCTGGCTTGTCTGTGGGAGACTCTCCTGTATTCCTCCCTGTCTGGGAGTTAGTTTCCCTTATCTACACAGACCAAGACTACACAGGATTTATGAGAACCTTGATAACTTTCAAGGCTGTGTAAGACAGGCTACAGCTTACAATTATGCAAGGCAAAGCACAGCTTATAACTATGTAAGACAAACTATGTAAAACAAAACACAACTTACAACTATGTAAGACAAAGCCCAGTTTACAACTATGTAAAACAAAACACAACTTACAACTATGTAAAACAAAACACAATTTACAACTATGTAAGACAAACTACGGTTTACAAGGCTACTAAACTAGGATTTATGAGGACATTTACAACTCAGGCCTCAGCCAGGCCTGTATCCAGTGGGAGCAGGGATGATGTCCTGGAGGGCCAAGTCCCCAGCAGGGCAAAATACATTTGGTACCTTTCTATACCTGATTTGGTGCTTTTATTAGAGCAAAACAGCTTAAGTGATTGGTTTACCTGTTCCCTTTTAACAGCAACCCCCTGTTGTCACATCTTATTGACACGAATCATCCAATTTTCTCCATTACAATAGTACGTAAACAAGTTTCGATAATGTCTAGTGCATGCAGGTGCCTCTCAGGGGGCTGTAAAAGCAACCCAGCCTTGGATCACCTGAATGCCCTATCTATGCAGGGATGACCCATGGGAAGCTGTCTAGGTAGCTCAGCCCTGTCTGTAAGCCATAAACCAAACAGGGCAGTGCTGCACCGTGCAAAGAGCCAAAACCTGAGCTGAGCCTTGAAATCCCTCCACAAATAATATGCCCCAAGTCTCAATCCAAACCACTATTCCAGTTTCCTGAGAGAGTCTGGAGGGTTTCGATGTTGGTTTCATCTGACAACCTTGTGTATCCAGACAGTATAATCCAATCAGGTATAGTCTTGACACAGTCATGTAAAAACCTGAGGGATAAAACCCTAAGGTTTGGATTAGGAATTGGGAGTCACATCTCCAATGCTATATCTTGCCTGTATGGAGACCTTTCTCCCTGGGCTGGGGCACTGCCCAAGGTCACCTTTCTGGGATTGAGGGTCCTTACCTGGAGGGGTAAGTGAATATTTAGCAAGCTGTATGTTTGTAACTGTGGGCAACTAAAATGCACACTTGTATAGTATTTATCAGGCTTTTTACGTTGATGCAGTGTATTCTTGCTTGTAAGTTGTACTAGTGCATTCTTCCTTTATATCTGTGAAAATGTGCAATAGTGGTGCACAATAACACTTTTTTGCATTCAAATTGTCTATTCTGAGCCCTTAAGGCCTCGCTTATCTTTCATTTTATCTTTAAAACAGCTTTGGTAGCCTCAACTCCAGCTTGCAATTCAGAGGTTTTTACTACACAAAATAAATATCAGTTCAGCAAAATTGACTTTCTTTGTGGATTTCAATGACTTGTCCTGCACATAGGTTAGACACACAGCGAAAATACTGCACAGAATACCTTTACTTTTCCTGGGGTTTTCTCTTTGTTCCTTCTTACACTGCTCTATCCATTCCACCTTTCTCCCCACTATTCCACAACCTCTTAGTCTTCTCCCTATCTGCAGAAGACAGTTTACAACTGTGTTTCTATGTTCTTCTGTTGTATCCTTCTGACCGCGCCAAATTAATGTGGCAAAGAGACTCTACTGCAAGGTTCAAACAAACGATGCATTTGAGCTTTGCTCACAGGTTTAACTGCAAGGCTCAAGCAGTTGATTTGAGCTTCACTTACAGGTTTAATGCACCACTATTGCACGTTTTCACAGATGTAATATCTTTTGTCAAAGAGTGAAAGAGCAAGCTGTGTCAGATGGTAATTGGGACTTGTCAGAAGCTATTTCTGCACTGGTGGGTGCCGATAAATTGAGTGGTGTAACGAGTGCAATGGCCTTCCCTGTTGTTTGCGGTGACACAGTTGCAGGTATTCCAGATGAGCATCAGCCATGTGCTTGGAAAGTAATACAGGAATTACAACATATGGTTGCCAAACATGGTCCAAATGCACCTGCTACAATGCAATGGTTACGTCTGATTACCATGGAAGAGATTCTACCGTTTGATGTGCAACAATTGGCTCAAATAATGTTTCAGCCAGTTCAGTTGTCAGTATTTCACTGTATTTGGAATCAGAAAGATAGTAATGTGGGGCTGCATAACCTGCAACTCCTGCAAGATGTTCCCCGATCTGGGCAAGCGGCAGATGTGTTAACCGGAGCATTTGCCAGTCTGCAGTCACAAGCTGGATTGCACCCTGAGTGTTGGAACAGGCTCAGCAGGTCGGTGTGGAAGCGCTGATGTGAATGGCTGAATTGGAGGAACCTAAACCAAGGTATACATCTACATGACAAGGGCCAAAAGAACCATTGCTGTCATTTGTGGAGGAATTATAATCAGACTTAAAGAAACAGGTTTATGATGCCAATTTAAGATTGATGTTAACAACACAGCTCAGGACAATGCTAATAAAGATTGCCAAAAGATAACTGAGGCATTGCCAGCGGATCCAACCCTGGATGTCATGGTTACTGCTTGTGCTAAGTTTGGACCAGTGGAACATAAAATGACAGCCTTAGCCAATGCTGTGGCAGCTGTCCAAGTAAAAGGTCAAAAATGTTACAGTTGCAGTCAGACAGGACTTTGGTCCTTTAGACCAACTGTCCTAACAGGAAAGGGAGGAAGGCATCTGGTTCCGTGGTAGCAGCTTGTCACAGATGTGGAAAAATAGGACATTTTGCTAAACAGTGTAAATCTAAATACCATATTAACGGGCAATTATTGTTGGGAAATGGGAAATCGAGCGCAAAGGGACATGCGCTGACACAAGTGTTCCCTTCAATGCCCCAGCAAGTTCCATCAAACCTGTCCTCTGAGAACAACTCGCAGGACAAACCATGGGGTCAGCAGGGATGGATGTATCCACCGCTGAACAAGGAACTATGTCATCATATTCTGTGCAAAAAATGCCCCTTGCAGCTCACGGACCAATTGGCAGGGGCCTGAGTGCATTATTAATAGGATGTTGAAGTGCTACCTTACCAGGTACCAAAGTACATGTTGGTGTTATTGATGATGATTATACTGGACAGATAAATGCTATTGTTTCTACTCCAATGCCACCCTTGACAATTCAGAAAGGTACTTAATATTGCTCAACTGTCCCTTTTAAGAGTTGTGTTCCCAGATCACACCCAACAGAGCGAGGAGATGGAGGATTTGGATCTACAGGCGTCCCTCAAGTTCTGTGGGCACAAAACATCTCAGACAAACGGCCTCAAATGACTTGCATCCTCACGATGAATGGTGCCTCCCCCTCACAGGTGAAGGTATCTGAACTATTAGGCACGAGAGCTGATGTTACCATAGTCTCTCAACTCCATTGGCCTCAGAGTTAGCCTCTTGCTACAATGGATACCGAGGGTACAGTCTCTTTAGCTGTAATTTATTGGCAGATGGTAGAAACTGAAAGGATATGAAATGCTTGAGGAGAAACAGACAAATTTATAATATACAACTAGCTGATACACCAGACTGCCTTCAATAACCCAAGTGCCAGACCTTACAGTAGAGGCACAAAACACCATGCAATTTTTACGAATTTTTGTTAACATTTTCTTAGGACTTGCTATATTACATTTGTACTCA